>ML784463.1:397676-429439 GCA_009831015.1 Picea engelmannii | reverse complement strand
CAAGTAACATATATCTATGGGATTGGTGCACACAAATGAAGGGTAAAATGAAATCTGATTTTTAATTATCAAAACTAATGTAAATGATGGAATTGAAATGCATCTAAATTGAATCCAATCAATAATCAAAACCAAAATTGAATGGCATGTAAAAAAACAACACAATACTAATTTACAAAATAAATACAGTATTGGAAACACTTACCCTCACTAAGGGGATCTTCCCAAGAGGTCAGTGCTGCTAAGAAGGACTTAGATCAAGCTAGAAGGATGCTCAATGTGGCAGCAACATTCAATTCTTCATTGAGATCAAAAAATCTGTTTTTACATGGCTAACAACTCCTTAAAGCTTTCTCAGAAGAATAAATATCTCATTTACAAAAAAAATTCATGAAACTAATGTCTCCCTTATCAGCCCTATGAGGCTCTATTTATATATAAAATTCCAAGGAGAAATGATAGAACCGAATCCCCCAAACTCAGATTTTGCTTAAAACCAATTTTACAAATTTTAGAGCAAAATCACAAAAATATGGGTTTTTCATCAATTTGGATAGATTCGAGTTAGAGATCTACCCATATCTTCCAAAACCATTCAAATTTTCAAAATGTGCCTGCATTTTACTCAATTTTCCATATTCTAGACAAAACCCCTCTCATAGAATTTCTAATTATGATACCATATGTATGGAAATCGAGGTGCAAGTTGGCAATTTGAGATTTTTACTAATTTTTGCAAAAGCATTCCCCCTGAGTTGGAGGTCCACATGTGCGGGCTAGGTGAATTCTAAAACACATGTCTGCATGTTGACGTTGTTTTGGACAAAACCCATGTCCTCGATGTTACTCTAGAAGCATTCCAAATTTTCGATTATAGTCCAGCACCGGATGGTTGTTGATGCTGGTACCAGATGACCTAGAACATTTTGGTATTGGATGGTTTCTAGAAAATTATGGCACCGGATGAGATAAATTGCGAATACCAGACGACATGGAGTGTGCAGGTACCAGATGACTACACAACCTTCTAGTACCAGATGACTTGCAGTGCGGGAAAATATTGTTTGGACATAGAAACATAGGATTAAACCATCATCAACAAAACTATTGTATAATCATCCTTTTAATCACTAAAAGTATGGAAAATTATGTATTAACCACATAGGATGAAAAAAATGAGATAATGGAGGTTTATGGTGTAATTAGGGATATATTATTGACAAAATGTGGGGAGAAGGTGTAATGATGAGTGTATTTATATGGAAGAAAAATATGACAAAACTGGAGCCCAACAAACCCCCAAACCCAAGGATTTGCATGTCCTCATGAAAACAAGGTGAAGAACTTATGATACTCTGCTTATAGATTTATGTGACATTGTTTGTTTTGTGTAGGTGTTGGTTCTTGTGGAGCCACACTTTGGAAACTGCCACATATTGATTTCAAAAGAAGAAACAAAATTATCATAAAAATGGAGGAAAAGCAATGGATGGGGTATCGGAGTGATGGTCAATGGTTTATAAAATGATCGTGATGGTGGGCGCATGAACTTGGATGTATTTATACTCTATATCTTACATCAATTTTAAGACCAATATTTACTTTGTGGTTCTTTGTTTGGATAAGAAACGATGATTTCATCCTCTTTGAGATGACTTAAGAATGCTTTATGATGTACAAAGAGAAGACACTATAGATGTTTCTTTGTATTGGTATACGACATATTTCTTTTTCATTACTTGGTCTTATCATTAGAGTATATTGTTCATTATGAAAAGTGGAGTGTATATGGAGGGTTTATTGAGTAGTTGTGATAATGCATAGTGGAGTGTGGAGTGGGTAATAGTGGTTATACATCATGTTTTCCAAGCTCTTAGTAAATTAAAAATATTTGTACCGGTTTTACCTCAAATTACCTTCAATTTAATGTGCACTACAGGTTGATGAAGTGGAAGATGAATGGTAGTAAATGTTGGCTGAAACTGAAGATTAAGACAAGCAAGATTGAGAGCTGCTAGAGATCTAGGAGAGTGCTAATGAATGTTGATCTACTGAGATTCTTTATATCTCTCCCTCCCCCACACCTGCTAGTTTGAATGTCCTCATGCAAACTCTTATTAGCACACAAAATTGTTGCAAGTTGAAAGAGGACTATGTGGAACTAGTGCATGTTGAATGAAGGAGGGAGATGAAGTATGCTAGAGCTGAGAGTTTCTGAAGATATCCTACAAAAAGTACCCTAAAAAAGTATTTAAATTTTTGTACTCTTGGTATAGGAACCTATTGGTTTCTATACTAACAGTTCCAGAACAGAAAAATCTAAAATAACTAAACCAACACTGTTATTATGAGAGAAGAAATAAACATTGATGTTATGCCAAACAGACAACCAAAACTTAAACTTTATCCATGCTTGTAAACTTGGAAATGAAATTAACTTTAAAACATTACAAGCATAAAGGAAATTCCTAAATTACTTATTACATACGATTTCATCAATCATTAACAGTTGTATGCTCAAGAAACCATGTTAACTATGATGGGGGATTTTTCCTCTCATCCTTGAACAAGAAAACATGAGGAGATAAGTGGTCTTTAATAAATGAGAAACCGATAGGAAACCAATCATCCCTATTTAATTTATCAGAGAATTTATGTCATTCAAGTGATATTATTAAAGTTCAAATTTGATTTTATTAGACTTCTACACTTATGGGTCCCACCTCTAGGACAATGACATCCTATGTATGAATGATGGGGTATTAATACCATCTTACATACATTCTCAAATGGAAATTATATGAGGTTCATTAGCCTTTTGTTCAACCATGCATGCTTCTTCTTAAGGATTTACACAAGTATATTGTTCATACAAACAAATATAGATTAGGCATAGTGAAATACATCAAAATCACAACCCATTGCCAGCAAGCCTATTCAGTACTCTGATGGGGTAACTTTGACATCTAAGAAATATCCTTCCCAAGAAGAATTCCCTAGTTCCCATGAGCATGTTTAGTACCCTGATGGATTTGCCTAGTTATACCACAGGCCGATACCCGCTGCCACCAGAACTTTTCAGTATCCTAACGGGTTAGTCTCTTACACCCATTTTCCATCAAAGGCTCTTGTCCCAATTTTTACCCTTAAGATACAATTTATAGATTGTTTTCGCATGGTTAAATGGGGAAGCATCGTTGAAGACCTTTTTACAGGATGGGATGGTATTGGGTTGGAAGATATTTTATACATTACCCATAAAATATTGTTCGTATGAAAAATAGACTTATGTTTTGAGATTACTCGAAAGACATATCATGGTCAAACTTACTTAATGTGTGGATGAGGCCATGAGAGAATGACCTAAAGGTGTCTCTAGTCCCTAAGTTCATATTCTCCATATAAGATTGGGTTCCATCATAAGTAGAAGTGTCATTCACTCTCTTGCTACTATTTGATAAGAATGCTTGAACAAAAAGTTATGATATGAAACTATGATGTAGAAGTTACCTATGGGCATAATTATGTAGACCTTAAAGATTTTGTAAATCTCCACAATATTTTAAAGATTAGGCTTATGAGAAACTCTTATTATCAATAATCATAAATTTGTATGTTATAAGAAGAAGAAATATCTTAAGTTGTTTTGGTTTTTGATGTTAGATCACCAATATCATCTTCATCTCATTTCATTTATTTTAAAAGAAACATGAAAAGATGTTGCATTTATTTAGAACTAGGTTAACTAACATGCAACTTTTACTCTATCCTATCTAAGAATGAGAAATCGTATTTCATGTGTAAGAATATTTCCAATGTAACCATGTGTGTAATAGGTGTAGAAATACATTCATACTTGGGTTTGAAAGATAAGCTTTAATGTATAGCAGAGTAAAAAGAACCAGTTGCTTTGGTGATGATGTGAAGAGTTGTTGAAGAAGAGAATGGTGTTTCAATCTGACAGTCTTCTGGAGCCATAGCTCACTGTAGTCTTAGTGTTCTTGGGTCACATTCTCATTTAGACCACTCTATATGTTTTCCTTTATCATGCATGCAGGTCATCTTTTTTCAGATGGTTTGTCTCTTGGATGCATACAGGATCTGGTGATAGGCATGTCAAGGACTCCTCAATCTCAGGTTCTAATGGCATCTCTCCATCAGATCTGGTCCATGATTATTTAGTCTCCTCTATAGTTCGGAAAGAGTGATTACATAAGGCTTCTATATCTTCTCGTGGATGTGGCTCATGGAACTTTGGTTCTTCTATGTATTTTGGAGAAGTAGATAGGTTCTTGACTACTGTCAAGATGTACTCTTCTTGAGAAGAAGAGATCCCAACTACTGCTAGGATTTGATAAAGTTATTCCAAAATCATTATCATATTTGAATCCTTCTTGTTGGTTGATAGGTCATGTCTCACATATGGATTAGGGGTTCTTACAACACCCAATGTTTTTATTTATTTTTAAATCCTAAAGAAATGACAAGGAAGTGAATTGAAAGAAAATGTAAGAAAACCAATTATATACTCGAAGCGCCACTGTGCTACTAGGACCCTACTGTCACCAAGTTATCTATTCACACAAGTTATATTCTCTTCTCATATATATATAAAAAATGGCTAATGTTAATAAAACACAAATTCTGACTACTCATAGGAAGAGGATAACCTAACTTTGGAGCAACCCCACTATAGTGGATGGGTGGGCTCTTCCCTCACATCTTACCATATTCTCTCCTCCCTTAGGTCATCCTTAAAATCACACCACACTTTCATAAAAATAAACACCCTTGCATGAAAGGAACAATAAAGGCTTTGGAGAAATAAAAGCAACTTACCTATGCTCTAATCCCTTTAGCACTCCCCAGTAGTGACACCAAAAATGTGGAACTAAATATGTGTACTATTAATTCCCACATTAAATTATCAACCAGGGCTCATAAGCTTCGAGGTGCATGCACAGGAAATGTAGGATTGGAGCCCAGTCTAGCCTAATCTAAAGCCGACAAAACAATCTTCAAACACACACTGCAGAATTTAAATGTAAACTGCGGGAGATAAACACTAAGGAGTCATCACTAGGACATAGGAATAACTTACTTCTACAAAGGATTAGATCACAGTCTTTCATGCACTCATGGTGATGTTCGTGTGATTAATCATGATTATCTTACTTAATTTTCATGTCCTTCAATGATTATTTCCTATAGCGGATCCACACTTAAATGCAATAAAAGAAGCAAGCAAACGAAAAATGAATTCAATTGACAGGAAATAAACTAACAATGTAGGTAGAATCCCAACATGGGGAGGCCATATCTCACGAGTTAGACCTTTTATATTTCCCTTAATTATTGAAATTAAAGGAAATTAAAGTGCAGGAATGAAAATGCTAAACTAGTGCAAGAATAAGAAATGTTAAACTAGTGCAAGGAAACTCAAAATCATCAAACTCAATCGACACCTGCGATTCACTTAGACTCAAAACCATCCTTCTTAAATGTATACACCAATCATAAATAAATAATGAGTGAATCAAATGCACAAGAGTAATGTATAATTAATACAATGGGCATTTAGAAGAAATGAATGAGAATACAAGCTTACTAATTTTCTGCTCTGAAAGACTTGCATACAAAGAATAATAGATTTTGATTCTAAGTAAGTTATAGGTAGAAAATAATGAATAATGAGTGATACTTGTTTATTTTCTGCATTCAAAAGATTGTGTATATGATAAGGTCTTAATTAATTAATCAATCTCTGAAGCAATAAACAATAGCAAAACAAAAATGGGATGGAATGGAGATATGATTATGTAATGGAATAGATCTAATGCATGATGGGTATATGCATATGATGAAATGGATTAGATTTGAAACTAAGGGTGAATGTGTGAACATAATTCATGGGTGTGGAAGAGTGTTTGTGGGAATAATTGCAAGTGGAATATGAAGAATTAGAGGGCGAACAATACCTTCTACAATTGATCTCTGTGTATGAACTGAATCTAGATGAGTATAGCAGCTGCAAACGGTATGTGTTTGTTAATGAAAATGGGTGGCAACAAATAACAAATATGAAAGTTGATCATATGAATGTTATCTTGAAGAGTATTATTCCAATTGATTTTTGAAGAAGAGATAAGATGCACATATGGGAAGAAGGTTTGGAAGTGAATTGAAATGCAGTGAGAATGAATTGCACAAAACATAGTATTGGAAACAATTAATGCAATTAACATGTATATCTATGAGATTGGTGCACACAAATGAAGGGTAAAATGAAATATGAGTTTTAATTATCAAAACTAATGTAAATGACATAATTGAAATGCATCTAAATTGAATCCAATCAATAATCAATACCAAAATTGAATTGCATGTAAACAAACAACACAATACTAATCTACAAAATAAATACAGTATTGGAAACACTTACCCTCACTGAGGGGCCCTTCCCAGGAGGTCATTGTTGCTAAGAAGGACTCAGATCAAGCTAGAAGGATGCTCAATGTGGCAACAACAATCAATTCTTCATTGAGATCAAAAAATCTATTTTTACATGGCTGAAAACTCCTTAAAGATTTCTCACAAGAATAAATCTCTCATTTACAAAAAAAATTCATGAAACTAATGGCTCCATTCTCGGCCCTATGAGGCTCTATTTATACATTAAAATCCAAGGATAAAGGACATATCTAAATCCCCAAACTCAAGTTTTGGTTAAAACCAATTTTACAAATTTTAGAGCAAAATCACAAAAATCTGGGTTTTTTGTGAATTTGGGAAGATTCAAGTTAGAGATCCAACCATATCTTCCAAAACCATTCACATTTTGAAAACATGCCCGCATATTACTCAGTTTTACATATTCTAGAAAAAAACCCATATCATAGAATTTCTAGATATGATACCATATGTACAGAAATCGAGGTGCAAGTTGGCAGTTTGAGATTTTTACTAATTTTTACAGAATCATTCCCCATGAGCTGGAGGTCCACACATGCGAGCTAGGTTAATTCTACCCCTTGTGTCCGCATGTCGACATCATTCTGGACAAAACCCATTTACCCGATTTTCCTCTAGAAGCATTCCAAATTTTGGACTATAGTCCAGTACTGGATGGTTGTTGATGCTGGTACCAGATGACCTGGAACATTCTGGTAACTAATGGTTTCTGGAACATTCTGATACCAGATGAGATGAATTGTGAGAACCAGATGACATGGAGTGTGAGTACCAGATGACATGGAGTGTGGGTATCGGATGACTGTAGAACCTTCTAGTACTGGGTGACTTGCAGTGCAAGAACATATTGTTTGGACATAGAAACATATGATTAAACCATCATCAACACAACTATTGTATAATCATCCTTTTAATCACTAAAAGTATGGAAAATTATGTATTAACCACATAGGATGAATAACATGAGATAATGGAGGTTTATGGTGTAATTAGGGATATATTATTGACGAAATGAGGGGAGAAGGTGTAATGATGAGTGTATTTATATGGCAAAAAATATGACAAAACTGGAGCTCAACACCTTCAGTACAGGTTGTTCTATATATATACAGAGTCTGATGATCAGATAGATGAGATTAGGGAACATATTTGATTCAGTATTATACATGGGAACATGTGATGATCAGTTGTAGTATACTCAAGTGAAGTCGTCAGAATAACACAGTGATACATGGGTCAACATTATGGACAATTGAATGGCATAATTATGGATAGTTTATGATATATGGACATATATGGATTCATGAGATGCTCAACAGGTATAGAGAGCATGGTTCAAAGAAGATGCATAGTAGTGTATTTACAATTGCAATCAGTGGAATCAGTTAGGATCAATTGGTCACAAAAAGGAAAGAAGTCAAAGGAACAACAAAATAGGGAAAGAGAAATTGTCAACAGAATCTATATCATCAGAACAAAATCATTTGACAACATGGTCAAGTGAACATGACAAGTGATTGAAGAAATACAATTTTGAATGTTTTTTATATATGCTAGTGAAATTCAAGAGGAAGCACCAATAGAAAATAAGTAGCACTAGAAGAGAGGAAAGGAAACATTTCACAAGAAGTTATACATCTTGAAGAGAAGGCAAATCATCAGAGAGAGAGAGATCTAGAAAGGAATATTAGTAGCATGCAGATAGGGGGAGACACACCCATATGGGAGCCATTATTTTGTCTATGATTGGTTAGAACATGTACAGTGTTAAGAGGAGACATATTGATAGGGGGAATTAACATTTGCTCAAGGAGGAAGATAGAGAACAGATGCATGAAGACAAGGGGAGCAACCCCAAGGAGAGATACCCTTTTCCATTTATGTCAAATCGGGAGAGTGAGAAACATTGATGAGGAACACTGGTTATAGGGGGAGCATAAGCATGAGTGTTGCCATGTCTAAGTGTTTCCATTAATGCCAAAGGGAAATATTTTTGGACACTTGGTTTGGACAGTTGGTTTTCATTGATGTCAACCCTTGGAGAGTGATCTTAGAGATTGATGCCAACCCTTAGAGATTGATGTCAACCCTTGGATAAGTAAAAAATCCCCAAATATGTGGACGAGATCGTTGGAAATTTGGTTATCATCTGTATGATCGAGAATGATGATGAGCTAGTTGGGTACATTCGATATAGTCTACATGTAGCCCTGGAGGTGTGGTTATGGGACCCCAATTTGATTGAAGAATAACGACATGAAAAACAGTGAAATTGTAGTTAATACTATCATAGATTGATAGTACATGTCAAGTTTTTTTCGGTGATATGTGGTACACCACGTGGATCCTCGTGGTTAGGGAGATATGGCCTTGTAAAGTTGGAAGCCCTGAAGAGTGGACAAGAAGCCCCTAGTTTGTTATAAGTCTTGGTCAAAGGAGTAAAGTTGTTGTAACAAAAAAACCTTGAAGCCCTAAAATAAGGAGAGGAGTTACCTAGCACACGTATATAAACACCTTAAGGATTCATTCACAAGTACACATACACACACACTTATTCATTTCTTATCTTTATTTTGATCTAGTGATCTTTTGCTAAGGTTGTAATCCCATTTATTGAGGTAGGAAAGAAGGTTCGACGACGAAAATATCGTAGTTATAGAAAAACCTTAGTTTCTGAGGTATACGTGAGTTGCAAGTCTATAAGAGAGTGTATGTACGTGGGATGCAATAGAGGAAAGAGTGTATATATGCAGGTTGTAGAAGGGAAAGTCGCGTACATCTAAAATGCTCATGAAAATTTGAATAGATGTTGGTACCATGTCCCTAGAATATGAAAGCAAGTTCAGAGGTCATCATTCTATAGGTTCAAGTCAACTACAAAAGTTCTAGTATGGTTATTAGTTCATTTTGATGCTTATATTTTCTTATGATGTTGTGAATTCTTGAGGCATTCTTGGTATGGTTGGTCTTGTACTTGGATATGGTATATGTCAGTTAGTTGGCTAAGTGAGGAGCACTCTTATGACTAGTACAACATATGACATGGTTATTATAGTTCATATCTTTGAGTTGCTTGTACATGGTTGAGGGATGTTCATTTTGTATGGTGATGTATGCATGAGGGACATGCATTGGTTCTTTGAGATGCTTCATTGATGACATGGTACAAATATGCATTTGGTTGTTGGTATGGTATATGGTACAGGATTAATGCTTGATATGGTATATGGTTGAGATACATTTCTTGGCATATGGTTTGTGGTGCATGGTATGGTATATGGTATGGTACAAGTGTTGATGTGCATGGTTGATGTGCATAGTTGGCACATGGTTGGTAAAGATTGATGTCCATGTACATGGTTGATGCACATGGTTGGTACATGGTTTGCACATGGTTGGTACAGATTGATGTGCATGTACATGGTTGATGTACATGATTGGTACATGGTTGATGATACAATTTTGGTGCATGGTTGATGCAATTTTTGTGCTACATGGTTGATGGTACAGGTTGATGCATTGTATAGATTGCTACTTGATTGAGACACATATCTTGTGATGGTATGTGGTGATATTGGTGCATTCTTGGTAGATGCATGTGTTGGTGATGTTGAGCATATAGTTTGAGATATTATCTTGGTGATCTTGGCATGGGGTGCATGTGGATGAGAGTGGATCTGGTTTTGTGGATGCCATAGTGACGGGTTGGACATGTTGATGTTACAGTGACAGTGACAGTGATGTGACAATGAAAGTGATAATGATAGTGACAGTGGTAGTGACAGTGTCATATTTTGTGGTAGTGATAGTGGAAGATTCCATGAAAATTGGTCTACACTTATATTTCAGGGAGGTAGGATGGGGAAAGGAAAGGGAGTTGTAGCGTCCTTCCGGTTGGAGTCATAGAATCAGGGAGTTGGAGAGTCCTTCAGGTTGGATCTTGAGAACTAGGTGATTGTAGCCACCTTCTGATTGGAGCCTAAGAACCCAGGGGTTTGTAGCCTCCTTCAGGTTGGAGCCAAAGAATTCAGGGAGTTGTAGATTCCTTAAGGTTGGAGCCTGTAAATAGGGGGTTGTAGCCTCCTTCCAGTTGTAGCTAGAGAATATGGAAGTTGGTGCTTCCTATGAATGAATTCTTGATATATATAAGAAATCATTCTGTGGTTTTCTCACATTTGGGTTTCCACATAAATATTGGTGTATTGTGTTCTTGATGTGATGTTTCTTATGTTTACATGCTTATGATATATATGTGATTGGATGCATTAATAGATGATACATTGATGATAAACCGTTGAATAATGTTGGTAAAGATAAAGAATATATATTGTGGTTAAAACTGATATAATTTATCATTACTAATTCACCCCCCCTCTCAGTAATCCAAAAATTGGTATCAGAGAAGGTTGCTTCAAGGAAACCGTTTTTCCACTGGAAGGAGATCATGAAGGAGTTCATGGAATACAATGAGAATGGAGTACCAATGTTTGATGGTCAGAGTGGTATAGAGTATGAGCATTGGAGAAAAAGGATGAAAACATTCTTCTAGGCACAAGGATATGACATTTGGCAATCAATTGTGATATGATACAATTCTACAAGGAAACCTAACAATGCAACCAAGAAGGAATTGAAAAATAACAACAAAATAACAATGGATTTCATCATGGAAGGACTATGTGATTCAACAAAGGACAAATTCGGTAAATTCTCATCAGCTAAATAACTTTGGGATAAGCTACATATTATCTATTCTTCTCCCATCATAGATTCAGAGATTTATAAATAAGATACAGGTACAAAATAGGAAGAAATATGCTCATCATGTCAGAAAGATTCAAAAGAGGAAGATTACAAAGAGGCTGAAGTTGATTACAGAGAAAAAATGATCAATGAAATTGAATATCTAAGGACTGGAAGAAAAGAAACAAGTCACTCCAGGTAGAACTAAATAAGATGGAAGAATCACAGAGTTCCAACACCAAGGAAGTTGAGAAGACAGTCATGATGCTAAAAGGTCAACTATAACAAGATAGAAGGATTGAGGAAAATCTTGAGGAACAAAAACCGAACTTGGAAGTCAAAATAACAGCACAGAAGGAAGAAGCAAAAAAAAGGGAGAACATATTGATTGATCATCTCAAGGAAAGAAATGAGGACTTAAATCAACTTGAAGCAGAGTTCATTCAACAAGAAATAAATCTTGAAGATGAAATAATCACATTGAAGATACAACTTGAAGAAGCAAAGAAAATGGAAGAAGTCATGAGGAACCAAATGATGAAGAAAGAAGAAGAGGTGGAGAATCTTGAAGAGAATATGACATGTTAAGAGTAAAAGTTGTCAAGCCGAACAAGAATGTTGAAGATAAAGAAACATCCACATCATCATTTGAAGAGAATCCCTCCAAGTTTCTAGAAAGGAAGAATGAAGAGAAGCCAAAGACTTATGCAGAAGTCATTACAATTTCAATAAAGAAGGAAGAATGCAAGCCCTTGAAGAAGAACATTCCATAAGTGCAAAATACTCAAGAAGAAGACTACAGAAGAAGATCCTCCACATTCAAGACACAAAGTAACCTCAATCATGATCGTGATCAGCCAAGGAAAGAATGTAGAAGGACTAAACCACAAATAATATCATTCACTCCCAGGTATGTAAATTTCTTTTATGGTCATTGTTTTTATTGTACTAACTTTGGAAATAAGGTTGCAGATTGCAAGGCTTATGGAAGAAATGTTCAAGCAAGAAAAGGGTATGTGGCCCCACATGAAATTAATGTTACAAATGACATAACTATGGACACATAGCTCATGGTTGTATAATCATAATGGATACTTCTATGAAAGAGAACACTAATATCATATATAAGAAGGTTTGGAAAAGAAAAAAAGAACAAGTAAAGGAAGATTAGATACTCTCAAGATTGGCAATAGTACGAGATGAAGACAAATCTAAAGGGAAAAAGGAAGATTTCAGACACAGGAAGGTTTGGAGAAGAAATGAAAAACCATAAGAATGAGTGAATAAAGAACAAGTCCCAGAGATCACAAAATTTGTAGTAGTGCAAAAAGGAAAAGAAGAACAGTTGAATAAAGAATAGGTTCAAGAAATTGTACTTTCAAGAATTTTAGTGAAATATCTATCCATGGGAAGAAAGGAAGAAGTCAGAGTTCAAAGAGATGATGAGTCTATAGATGAAGAGGAAGATTACTCTGCATCAAAGAAAGTATTTTTTCAAGCCACCCGGCTTGGATACTCCCAATAAATATGAATATTTAACAGGGAGAGTGAGTGCAATAGCTACTACGGATCAGAGAACCATAGTTTGAGCAGTATGAATTACAAAGATAGATTTAAAGAAATCAGATAGCAAAGGTACATAGTAATAGATTCATTGGTTGAGAAGTATTGTTTCCACACATGTGTGAATTGGAAGTTACACATGCAGAAGTTTATGATTGTATTGTACGTATGTATTTAGGCAGGGATACCTTCAGTACAAGTTGTTCTAGACATACAAAGTTGGATCAATAGATAGATGAGATCAGTGGACACATTTGATTCAGTATGATACATGGGAAAATGTTATGATCAATTGTAGTATACTCAGGTGAATTTGTCAGAATAGCACAGTGACAGATGGGTCAACATTGTGGACAGTTGAGGAGCAGAGTTATGGACAATTTGTGACATATGGACATAGATGGATTTATGATATTCTCAACAGGTATAGAGAGCATGGTTCAAAGAATATGCATAGAAATGTATTTAAAATTGCAATCAGTGGAATCAGTTGGGATCATTTTGTCACATAAAGACAAACAGTGAAAGGTGCAACAAAATAGCGAAAGATAAATTGTCAACATAATCTATATCATCATAAAAAAATCGTTTGACATCATGGTCAAGTGAACATGACAAGTGATTGAAGAAATACAATTTTGAATTCTTTTTATATATTTCAGTGAAATTCAAGAGGAGGCACCAATGGAAAATAAGTAGCACTGAAAGAGAGGAAAGGAAACATTTCACAAGTAGTTCTACATCTTGTAGAGAAGGAAAATCATCAGAGAGAGAGAGATCTAGAAAGGAAGATCGATAGCATGCAAAAAGGGGGAGACATACCCACAGGGGGACCTATTATTTTTCCTATGATTGGTTAGAATATGTACAATGTCAGGAGGAGACATATTGATAGGGGGAGTTAGCCTTTGGTCAAGGAGGAAGAGAAAGAACATATGCATGAAGACAAGGGGAGAAACCCCAATGAGAGATACCCTTTGCCATTGATTTCAAATGGGGAGAATGGGAAACATTGATGAGGAATGATGGTCACAGGGGGAGAATAAGAATGGGTGTTTTCATGTCTAAGTGTTTCCATCAATGTTGGTGTTGCCATCAATCCCAAAGGGGTAGATTGTTGGACAATTTGTTGTCATTGATGTCAACCCTTGGAGAGTGGTCTTGGAGATTGATGTCAACCCTTAGAGATTGATGTCAATCCTTGGAGAATTACATAATCCCCATGGATGTGGAAAATATAATTGGACAATTGGTTATAATATGTATGATTGAGATTGATGATGAGTTAGTTGGGTACATTTGATATAGTCTACATGTATCCCTAGAGGTGTGGTTATGGGACCCGAAGTTGATTGAGGAATAATGACATGAACGAAAGTGATATTTATGGTAAGACTATCATAGATATATAATATGCATTGTACCATTTCTAGTGATATGTGGTACGCCACGTGGATCCTCATGGTTAGGGAGATATGGCCTTGTAAATTTGGAAGCCCTGAAGAGTGGACAAGAAGCCCCTAGTTTCTTATAATTCTTAGTCAAAGGGGTAAAGTTGTTGTAACAAGAAAATCCTATAATCCCTAAAATAAGGAGAGGATTTAACTAGAAAAACTATATAAACACATCAAGGATTCATTCACAAGTACACAAACACACTTATTCATTGCTTATCTTTCTTGTGATCTAGTGATTTTTTGCTAAGGTTGTAATGCCATTTTCTGAGGTAGCAAAGAAGGGTCGACAAAGAAAATATTGGAGTTACAAATGTTAGCACGAGAATTTGCAGCTAGAAGAGGCATGCCTGTCCATAAGCAACTAAATAACCTCTACAGGCATATACATGCTTCTAACCTATCAACTCAAGGTTCTTGATTAGCCTCATCATATAGAAGAGAACATACATTAAGTAGTGCCATGGCGCTGCAGAATAGTCTATATAGCATGGTCTGTCATTTTACTACCCAAAGGGCTACCAAATATCCTAAATTGTGTAACAATGGTGCTACTGAATTCGCAGGGATATATTACAGTGGCGCTACCAAATTGTGCAGAGTTAGTTTGCAAGGACGCTTCTGCGATTTTTGAGTGACTAAAATAAAACTTGGATTATGAACAAATGAGTAGTTTTGAAAACTGGAGGAAATTTTTGTTCATCACATACCGAATAACAAAAACCTCTCTTAGTTTTGCAAAATGTGTTATGGTTTGAGAGATGTTAGACACAGAGTGTGACCCTTCTGCACAGTATGACCCATGGCGCAATGCTTCTGCAAGTTTTGAGTGACTAACTTAAAACTTGTATTATGAACAAATGAAAAATTATTTTTTAAAAATGGAGGAGGCTTTTGTTCATCACATAACAGATAACAAAAAAGTCTCTCTGTTTTGTAAATTGTGTTACGGTTTGAGATATATTAGACATATAAGTGGCACTACCGAATCTGTAGAACTGATTTACAGTGGCGCTACAGAATTTCTTGTAGTGGTCACAGTTTGGATATTCGCCTTGTTGGGAGGTTGCTACCTATCAAGGAGGATTAGAATGGATTCTCAAGGATCATTTAGATTTCAAGAGACACCTGCACCTAAGTTTTATCTCCATAAAAAGCCTCATGCAGTGAGGTGGAAACAATTTATTAATGACTTCCAACAAATTCTTGAAAATTAGCAGTTTGTTGGATTTTTGTCTCTTTCATTGTTGCAACCTATATCCAAGGCTTATAATCCAATGGAGGAGATGTGATTCGACCTCCTAAGGATATGTGGATGCTATTTTCTATTTAAGGAAGGAGAGATCTCTTAGAGAGAGGTTGGATTCATGAGCCAAGAAAGATGAGATAGTTATAGGAGGCACTTTGCCTGTGATCATTGTAACCTTGAGGGGCTTTCTATTTTTGTAAACATTTTTTTTAGTGAAGGTTCATGATATCTATGTTATCAAATTGTCTCTCTTGTTTTCTTTTCCAATTTTTCTTCTTACTTGAATGAATTGTATACCTTGATGATCATGGTTTCCTTTGATTAATAGATTCTTGAGCGTCTGAGGATCTGATGTATCTTGCCTATTAGTCACTGTTTGAATTCAAGTACCTTGGATTCATTTATGCAGAGAGGATATCTGCCTTAGGATGTTCTTCTTTGTGTTATGTTTTTCTTCCTCTATTCAATAAACCTTTATCTGATATGAATATTGATTACATTTAATGAGCAAGGTGTTTGCTTGACTCCATAGCCAAATGGTACATCATTGATTTACAACAGCTTATTGTCCTTTCCCTTCCTTGTTTTCTTTTTTCTTGATCTGCAAAACAAATCAAGTATTTTTATTTCTATTTTACCAAGCTTACTCTCATTTTTAGTCTGGGAGTGACTCTTGGAGTGTTAACATAAATGGCGTCATTGAAGGGTACGAAAATGAAGACACATTCCCTGGGTGAACTTTGATGATTAGATCTAGCTTTGGATGGTGAACTGAAGCTAGACACTTTTAGACTGCATATCTTTCACCATGGTGACTCCACTATTCATATATCTATTTCAGACTCCATTGTTTTGAAATGGACAAGATCCTAGCTCAGAGGTATGCTTTCTTTGATTTTTCAAAGATAGTCAATTTTCCAAATCTAGTGCCTTGTAGATATGAATGGGAAGGTTGCCTTCCTAGGTTTAGAGGAGAGGATTGGGAAGTACCAACTGAGTTTTTATTAGACTTTCATGAGTGCACGATTAAGATAAAAATTATACATGAATATGTCCTCATCAAATTGTTTACATACTCTTTAGATGGAGCAACTTGTGATTGGTGTAGATCACTCCCAGTTGCTTGTATTACTTCACTAAGACATTTTCATGCTGCATTTCATTTGTTTTGCAAAGAAAAATTTGCAGCTGATTTCCATTATCAAGAATGTTGTTATGAATTTTATTTGTTGAGTAAAGGATCAAATAGTCTTAAAGAGTATGATGTAGTATAAGACACTTTTCATTATGATCAAGAGGTTGATGATCTTCAAAGTGATAGACAGGATGTAGATACTTTTGACATTGTATCAAATGTATCTACTATTTTAAGTTTTCATGAAAATAAAATTGTTTCCTTTGAGTATTCAAATGATAAAGAGAAGATCTTTACTAAAGCACATATAGAGCTTATTAGCAGCCAACCAGTATATGATAATGAAGAAGATAGAGAAGAATTGCAATAGTAGTTGGAATTCTCTTTATCACCTATTGATGAGCAAAAAACTCCACGGATCAACGAGGAAATGTCTATCATTTCTATACCTACACTTGCAACAAACATCAAACAACATATGAGTAGTTGTAAAGTATATGAGGACTATCATTTTATTGATGAATCGATCTTCACAGAGGAGCAAGATGGTTTTCTCAACCAACTAGAAATGTATTTTCATAAGTTTCATGATCCTGTGGATTTTTACATAGAGTCATATTTTTCAAAGGTTTCTTATGATCCAGTTGTTGGTATGATTTCAGATCATAGTTGTAAGTATCAATTGCTTACTAACCTCTTGCTGCAAGATTCA
Organism: Picea engelmannii; assembly: GCA_009831015.1. Lineage (NCBI taxonomy): Eukaryota > Viridiplantae > Streptophyta > Pinopsida > Pinales > Pinaceae > Picea > Picea engelmannii. The sequence continues at coordinate 412,112 of ML784463.1, read as the reverse complement.
TATCACTTGAAAATTGTTTCGAACAATTGCATGGAAGGAGTTATTTTGATCCGTTCGATACTCACATGGCTACATTGGAAATATGACTTCAATTAAGCAAAGAAGTTTAGCTAGATAGATTAGTGTAGGTTTATGAACATAAATAAGCTCACTCCATGAGCATGTGATTTTCAGTTTGAATTTTTCTACAGTTTCAGTTCAATTTGCAGCTTATGACAATGTTTTTATTTTTCATAAGGGCCAGAGATGTTTTTATGAATAGAGTATGCAAAGATGAAATGGTCAAGGCACTGAAACTACAAGATGTAACATCCTCGACCATCAACCCACTTGCCAGGAATCACTACTTCGCGAAAACACTCTTATACTTAAATATATAACATGCATTATTTATAAAGAGCAAGCATTAAATCAAATTAAGACATTTGACATGGATTTACTATTGTCATACATACATAAACAGAATTAGCAACAATTCAAACTAGCAACATAATACATGATAATATTACAAGTATCACAAAACATGCATTTTAATTAAGTACATAATTAAAACACATAATGATACTTATCTTAGAAACTGTAATACACCATCAACTGCGTGCAGACCTTCCACAAAGCTCCCAGCCTTAGACTGCACTGCTCATCACTCTCAGTAGTAGGTCACCCCTGAGATGGGACTAAGCTCCATCGAGCAAGGGAATCCTAGGCTAGGCAAGGTCAATGGGAAGAGACACAGTTATAGAGGAAGGATTTTCTCCCAGGAGTCACTTACACCCACTTCTCACAGACCCTCATTCCCCACATGCTTATCCCACCCCAGGAGGATACACCTTCGCTGTCACTCGGATAGTCCTTCGACTACTAAACCTCACTTGCCTTGGGCTTCAGCAATAGACCAGACCAGAAGTATGAGAGCTCTGTAGCAGCTACATGACCCCTTCTAGGAGTTCTCACTTCCTCCATGCACTCTCTCACCTGGAGAGAGTCATTCACAGGCTTGGGAACCTGCCTCTTCAACTCGGTTTCCAATGTAGTCGGGAAACCATGAGTCTCAACATGAACATATACTATCCAACAAGCCACACAAAGTCAAGCATTGTAAAACCACAACAGTCCATGGGAAACACAGACACGGGCTTCCCAACATTGGTGACAGACAGACACTACAACATAAAAAGGCTCAACAATTACGAGACATTCAGTTTTCCAAACCATGCAACACACGTCAAATTCATGGTTCTAGTTTCGGAGATGCATGAGGGTGTACAGATATCCCACGCAGAGACTTAACGATTTAGGTAAGGATACCCCCAAAAAAACACCGAAACAAAGGTCGATCATGGACACCCGTCAGTTCAGACGGAGGATGGAGAAAGGGAGGTTGAACCCCCAACATAGCTCCCTTCTCTGGTTTTAACTACATGCACCCAAGTTGACACCTGTCTCCCTAGGGCTGCATGCTCCCCATTTTTCACATGTTCCCCCTTCCAAGAACTTAGGATAAAACATAACATTTACACAGCTTTGGAATAATATTTAATTATTATCCCCAAGGTCTTAAGCTCTTAATCTTAGCCCTTCTCCCAACCTTCCAACTCCCTCTCCGTTACCCAATGTTGTGGAAGCTCAATCCCCCATCACTCTTTCATCGTGGTCGGTCCACACGCAATGTCGTTTATATTTTATTAACAATTTGCATGATTTCATTTACAAAACCAGGCTCCTAGCCTTTAACACTTAGGCTCTCTGGACTAATAACCACATAATCCCACCAACTTACAATACTTGTATCAACAACCTATAAAGCATATTACAATTCATAATACAATTGGGGCATGTCCTTGGGGTATTACAATCCCCTCCCCTTATTTTTGCACTGTCCTCAATGCAACTTTCACACAACATTAGCAAGATTTCCAAAATCTTCAAAAAGATGTGGGTATTCTTCCCGCATAGCATCTTCATGTTCCCATGTTGCATCCTCAAGACCGTACCAGTTCCACTGGACCTTTACAAGTCCTATGTATTGATTCCAGAGTTATTTTCTTTTTTGGTATAATATGCGCACATGATGCACTTGCAGGACACCTTCTTGTTCCACCTGAATCACATTCCAATCAATCACATGATTAGGATCAGGTATATATTTCTTAAGTAATGAAATATGAAACACATTATGTATAGTCATGGATGCAGGTAACGCAAGAATATATGCAACTGGCCCAATCCTCCCTAGGATTTCAAATGGCCCACAAAATCTGGCTACCAACTTGGAACAGTTTCCCAGCCTCAAGGAAATTCTATTGGATTTTACTTTCAGAAAAACATGATTTCCCACTTTAAACTCTCTGTGGGTTCTGTTTTTATAAGCATAACGTTTCTACCTGTCTTGGGCAGCTTTCAAATTCTATTTAGTTTTTAGCATCTATTCTTCCATTTCCTTGAACAACTTTGGCCCAACTACTGCTTTCTCAGCTGAATTATCCTAGCTTACTGGAGTATTACACTTTCTACCATAAAGTGATTCAAACGGGCTCATCTTCAATGATGCTTGATACCCATTGTTGTAGGCGAATTCTACCAAGTGTAGGTAGTCTTCCCATTTCGATGGTTTTTCCATCACATACATCCTCAGTATGTCTTCTATCACTCGATTCACTCACTCTGTCTTCCCATCTGACTCAGGATGATAGGCTGTACTAAAATTCAGATTCATTCTGAATCCCTTGAATAACCCTTTCCATAAATTTGAGGTAAATTTCGGGTCTCTGTCAGACATAATTGTCTTGGGAATTTTATGCAATCGTGCCACTTCCTTCATAAAAATATCAACAACCTCTGCTGCCTTGTGAGTAGCCTTTAACAGAATGAAATGGACAACTTTCATAAGCTTCTCCACCACCACCATGATGGAATCATGCTACTTTCCTGTTCTGGGCAAACTGGTGATGAAATCAATTGTCACCACTTCCCACTTCCACTTAGGAATGGGTAAAGGTTGCATCAATCCAGTTGGGTGCCTATTCTCATCTTTAACCTTCTGACACTCCATACATCTATAAATGTATTCCATGATCTCTTTCTTCATACATGGCCAAAAGTAATGGCTCTTGACTGCTGCCACAACCTTTTGATATCTAGGGTGCCCAACATAAGGCACGTTATGTATTTCTTTTAGAATCACAAGTTTCAAATCCTGGACATTAGGTACATAAACTCTGTTTTTGTACAAGAGTGTTCCATCAGCTCCTAGCTTATAATCTTCCACTCCTTGTGGTGTCTTATCTTGTTGTAGCTTTGCTACCAATTCCCTGTACTGCAAGTCTGCGCTTGCAACTTCCAAAACTCTGCTCTTTATATCGGTTTGATACATTCTAATAGTTGTAGCATGTAATTTGTGTACTCTCTTACTAAGTGAATCTACCACTTTATTTTCCTTCCCTTTAATATGCTTGATATCAAAATCATATTCACAGAGAAATTCCAACCACTTACTCTACCTATCGGTCAAGGTTGGTTGATCAAACAAATACTTTAGACCGTTATGGTGTGTTCTCAATTCAAACCTCCTTCCCATGAGGTAATGTCTCCACTTCCTCAGAGCGTGAACGATGGCCACCAACTCCAAATCATAAGTTGCGTAATTCCTATCATGCTCTTTCAACTTTCTGGATTCATAACATATTACGAACCCATTCTGACTGAAGACTCCTTCCAGTCCTTCTTTGCATGCATCAGTGCATACCATGAAATATTCATTTGGATTTGAGATCCTCAGGATTGGAGCACTGGTTAACCATTTCTTCAATTGTTGGAATCTTCTCTCACAATCCTCTGTCCACTGAAACTTCTTCTCCTTCCTTTGCAGGGAAGTGATAGGGTGAGCTATCCTTGAGAACCCTGCAATAAATCTTCTATAATAACCAGCTAGACCCATAAAGGATATGAATTCTATCACGTTCTTTGGTGTTGACCATTCCCTGATGGCCTCAATCTTTTCAAGATCTACTGCTATCCCATCTTTTGAAATAATATTCCCCAAGTAATGGATCTAGTCCTGATTAAACGAGAACTTGGTTAACTTGGCATATAGTTGGTGCTCTCTTAGCACCTACAACACCATCCTAACATGTTTTTCATTCTCTTCGTCCGACTTGGAATACACCAGAGTGTCATCCACGAAGGCTCTGACGAACTTGTCTACATAGTCCCTGAACACACCATTCATCAAGAAAATAAAAATAGCAGGTGCATTTGACAGACCAAACAACACCACTGTGAACTCGTAATGAGGATACCTTGTTCTAAAGGTGGTCTTGCTGATGTCTTCATCCTTTATCCTTACCTGGTGATATCCCGATCTAAGATCTATCTTTGAAAAAATCTTCGCATCCTTGTTCAAAGAGAAAATATCCCAATCTAACTGGTCAAAGAGATTATCAATCCTCGGTAGAGGATACTTGTTATTTATAGTTACCTTGTTCAGTTATATAAAATCTATACACAATATCAACATCTCATACTTCTTCTTCATGAATAGGACTAGGGCACCCCAAGGTGACACACTTGGGCATATATACCCCTTTCTTAGGAGCTCCTCAAGCTGCATTTGCATTTCTTTCATCTCCATCATACTCATTCTGTAAGGAGATTTCGACACTGGAGCTTCTCCAGGAATTAAATTTACATAAAAGTCAATATCTCTCTTTGGAGGTAGTCTGAGTACCTCCTAAAATATATCCTCAAACTACTTTAGTACTGCATGGTATTTGATATTTGACACCTTATCCTCATGTGCTTCCTCCAATTGGGATGCAAATAACTGACAACCCTTCCTGAAACACTTCTTCAACTGCATTGTTTATATTTCTCTGACAACAACAGCTCTAGGAATTCCTTGGACTGTCTTCCGATTTCCTTCCTCATCTAGGAAAGTGAATGTTTTGTTACAACAGTCCAAGATGGCATGGTGTTGGTCCAACCAGTCCATCCCAATTATATAGTCATGAGAACCTAAAGGTAGAACATTCAATTCATCCTTTGTGCTCAGTCCACTCATGTCCACAGGACATGACTTAACCAACTCAATGACTTTCCTCTTGGTTCCTGTAGCCAGCTGCACTAACCAAGACTTTTCCTATTTTCTTGTCAAAAATCGAAAATTTTCCACCACTCTAGGATCTATATAACCATGGCTAGCCCCTGAATCAATTAAAATAGTAAAGGCATGGTTGTTGATCATACCTTCCACTTCAATCATGTGCGAATGATATTCAACTTGCTTATTGTCCAGGGCTGCATAAATCCTTGGCATTCTACTGCCCATGTCCTCCAATGTTTCAGCCTACTAAACGTTGTGGACAACTCTCACTTTATCATTTATGTGGGGGAAATCTTTGTACCTATGGTTTCCTTTGCAACCCCAACACTCCATAGGTGTCTACCTTGGCATTTGTCTACCCACTTTAGCCTTCCCAGGTTCTCTGAAAGATGGTTGTCCTTGAGGACTATCTCTAAAAAAGGATGGCTTAGTTCCCTTATTTCTCTGATCCATCTTGAAATTCTTCTTGTCTTCCAAAGCCTTCTGGAAAGTAGGATTTTCTCTTTGTTGTTCATACAAGAATTTCTCTTGCCTTATCATCTCTTCCATAGTCTTAGGGTCATCATACTGGATCTTGTCACCAATGGATGGTGACAATCCACTTAGATACCTTTGAATCTTGACAGTCTCATCTTTGATGAACATAACATACTTCAGCAATTCTAGAAACCTTCATTCATACTCATCAATGGTCATGTTGCCTAGCTTGAGTTCAAAGAACTCTTTCATCTTTTTGTCATAATATCTCTTAGTCAAATAATTCTTCTCGAAATACCTCTTGAATTATTTCCAAGTGATATATTTCTCTCTAATGTGTTGCACTTGCACAAGCTGATCCCACCACATGGATGCCTTTCCCTTCAGCTAATACATTTCAATTCTTCATTCTGCATGAGAGGAATAATTCTACAGTTGGAAATATTTCCTCATGCCAAGAAACCATTTTTCAGAATCTTCATCCTTCTTATGTTTTCCATCAAACGTAGGAGGCTTAATCTTATTCATTTCTCCCTTTAGTTCATCCTCTCCCAATCTCATGTTCTTTCTGGTAGGAGATGGGCTTGAAATATTGTGTGCCCTTCTCTTGGAGCAACTTTGGGAGTGATTATGGTGTCCACCAACACTCCTTGATCTTCTCCCCTCATAAGTTTGGTGACTCTCTGTTCTGCTCGAGTCACTCTCCTTATCCAACTTCTTTTCTATTCTCTCCAAACTCTTTAACATCTTTACATTGAATTCTTCTTAGTTTTCGTGAGTTTTCGTGAGCTTTTCGCTATCTTCTCGGTGAGTTTGGGCATCTTTCTGCAATTTTTCAATGATCTTCCTTAGATTTCCTTCCTTATCTACCACTTTTCCATGCCCATTGGAGTTTGATCATTCAACTCCCAAGTGGACATCCATTCCTTCTCTTTTGTTTTCTAAACTAGAAGCATTCCGTGTCTCTTCCATTTCTTTGCACTCCATGGAAATTCTAATCGGTTTTGGCACTCGTCAAACTTCTACAATCACAATGTGCAGACAACCAAAATTTGTCAAGCCATCTCTCCTTAAAACTTCTACACATTCAAAACCAATCCGATTTAAGAAAACGTTTTGATTTCATGAACCTTCCAAGCTCTTCTTGGCTCTATAACTTTCAGGTAATGTCCCCCTCTTTCTTAGTCCCCAAACCATGCGATCATGGGCCATGACCAAACACTAAACTACTAGGTGCTACTCGAGCTTTTGGCCTTCGGGATTTTCAAAGCACACACAACTATACCTCGGAGTTCCGATTATCGAATTCATGAGAACAATGGATCAACGGTCCATGCTTACCCAACATCCAACGACGAGAATCCCTTGTGGTCTTTCTGTCCTCAAATTTTTTGGGACTTCAGGACTTCGAACCTCAGAAGTTTCCACACTTGTTTCCTTCCAATCTTCTGACATCCGAAATTTTGATTTACTTTAGCCTTCAGTCCCACATAGTACAGTTGTCTCCAACTACAACAGGTCACGTGGAATTCCTAGGAAGTTCCACGTCATTTCTGGCGACGTCATCAGTTCCCACCATGTTCAATTTTCATTTCGGGACTTTAGGTTTCGGGCATCGGGAATTCATGCACCGGCACATCTCGCTTTTCCTGATATCCAAAATCATGATCTTCTCCTTCTCTTGATCCTACGGTCAAGCTCCCTTCTTGTGATCTATAATGTAGATATTTTCGGGACATCGAAGTTTCGATAATCGGGAGTTCGTGCACCAACATATCTCACTTTTCCCAATAGTCGAATCCTTGAAAGGTTTCCAAGACAACTCTCTTGCACCTTCTCCATATTTGATGGTCGTGAGGGATCTCCTTTTCTCCCGAACAGATCCTACGACTCCAACACTTTTGGTGTTGAGCTCTCTCTCTCTCTCCTTGTGGCCATATAACACATTGACTATGGTTTTATATTACTGCTACACCTCCTAAGCTTTGTAACATGACCAAGCAACCCCTTTCCACTCAGGAACATTCTAGGGTCCAAAAATTGGTTCTTCCAAACATAATTTCCACTCAAAACCTCGGGTCCAACAACCACTTATCCATCCCATTTAGACTCAACATTGAAACCATGCTCTGATACCATATTGTAACATCTTCGTCCATAAAACCACTTGCCAGGAATCACTACTTCACGGAAACACTCTCATACTTAAATATATAGCATGCATTATTTATAAAGAGTAACTATTAAATCAAATTAAGACATTTGACATGGATTTACTGTTGTCATACAGACTTAAACATAATTAACAACAATTCAAACTAGCAATGAAATACATGATAATATTACAAGTATTAAAGAACATGCATTTTAATTAAGTACAGAATTAAAACACATAATGATACTTATCTTAGAAACTGTAATACACCGCCAACTGCGTGCATACCTTCCACGAACCTCCCATCCTTAGACCACGCTGCTCATCACTCTCAGCAGTAGGTCCCCCTGAGCTCGGACTAAGCTCCACCAGGCAAGGGAATCCTAGGATAGGAAACGTCAACAAGAAGACACATAGTTATACAGGAAGGATTCTCTCCCAGGAGTCACTTATGCCCACTCCTCACAGACCCTCATTTCCCACATGTCTGCCCCACCCCAGGAGTATATACCTTCACTGTCACCCGAACATTCCTTCGGTTTCTAAACCTCCCTTGCCTTGGGATTCAGCAACAGACCGGACTGGAAGTCTCAAAGCTCTGTAGCGGCTATAGGACCCCTTCCAGGAGTTCTCACTTCCTCCATGCACTCTCTCACCTGGAGAGAGTCGTTCACAGACTTGGAGATCTGCCTCTTCAACTTAGTTTCCAATGCAGTAAGGAAACCACGAGGTTCAACATGAACATACACTGGCCAACAAGCCACATGAAGTCAAGTAATGTGTGGCCACAACAATCCATGGGAAACACAAACATAGGCTTCCAAAAATTGGTGACAGACAGACGCTAGAACATAACAAGGCTCAACAATTATGGGACATTTGGTTTTCCCAACCATGCAACAAAAGAAAGATTCACAGTTCTGGTTTCATAGATGCGTGAGGGTGTACAGAGATCCCATGTAGAGACTTAACGGTTCATGTAAGGATCCCCAAAAACAAACACTGAAACAGAGGTTGATCATGGACACTCATGAGTTCAGACGGAGGATGGAGAATGGGAGGTTGAACCCACAACATGACTCCCTTCTCTGGTTTTAGCTGCATGCACCCAGGTTGACACCTGTCTCCCTGGGTCTACATGCTCCCCGTTTTGCACACATTCCCCCTTCCAGGAACTTAGGATAAAACATAACATTTACATAACTTTGGAATAATATTTAATTATTATCTCCAAGGTCTTATGATCTGAATCTTATCCCTTCTCCTAACCTTTCATCCCACTCTCCCTTACCCATCCCTATGGAAGCTCAGTCCCCCATCACTCTTTCATCATGGTCGGTCCACAAGCAGTGACGTTTATATTTTATTAACAATCTGCATAATTTCATTTAAAAAATCAAGCTCCTAGCCTTTAACACTTAGGCTCTCTGGCCTAATAACCACATAATCCCACCAACTTACAATACTTGTCTCACCAGCCTATAAAACAAATTGCAATTCATAATACGAATGGGGCACATCCTTGGGGTATTACACAAGAGTTCTTAGAGCCTCACAGGGAGGACTCTATCCCCCATGAAGCCTATGTTAGCATAATAATTTTCAGCTAGAAGAGGCTTGCCTTTCCATAAGCAACTAAATAACCTCTACAGGCATATACATGCTTCTAACCTATGAACTCAAGGTTCTTGGTTAGTCTCATCATACAGAAGAGCACATACATTACGTAGTGCCATGGCACTATAGAATCGTCTATATATCATGGCGTGCCATTTTACTACCCAAAGGGATACCAAATCTCCTAAGATGTGTAACGATGGCGCTACCAAATTCGCAGGGATATATTATAGTGGCGCTACCAAATTGTGCAGAGTTATTTTGCAAGGACACTTTTGCAAGTTTTGAGTGACTAACTTAAAACTTGGATTATGAACAAATGAGAAGGTAGTTTTGAAACCTGGAGGATTTGTTGTTCATCACATACCAAATAACAAAAACCTCTCTCATTTTTAAAAAATGTGTTATGGTTTGAGATATATTAGACACAGAGTACGACCCTTATGCACAGTGCGACCCATGACGTGATGCTTCTATAAGTTTTGAGTGACTAACTTAAAACTTGTATTATGAACAAATGGAAAAGTATTTTTGAAACCTGGAGGATTTTTTTGTTCACAACATACCAAATAACAAAAACCTCTCTCAGTTTTGAAAAATGAGTTATGGGTTGAGAGATATTAGACATATAAGTTGTGCTACCGAATGAGCAGAACTGTTTTACAATGATGCTACAAAATTTCCTATAGCGATCACAGTTTGGATATTCGCCTTGCTAGGAGGTTTCCACGTGTAAAGGAGGATTCAAATGAATTTTCAAGAATCATTTAGATGTCAAGGGACACCTGCAGCTAATTATTAGCTCCATCAAAGGCCTCATGCAATGAGGTGGAGACAATTTATTAATGACTTCCAACAAATTCCTAAAAATTAGTTGTTTATTGGATTTTTGTCTCTTTGATTGCTGCCACCTATCTCCAAGGCTTAGAATCCAATGGAGGATATGAGATTCGACCTACTAAGGATATTTGGATGTTATTTTGTATTTAAGGAAGGAGAGAGATCTTGGAGAGAGGTTGGATTCATGAGCCAAGAAAGATGAGAGAGTTGTAGGAGGCACTTTTCCTGTGATCATTGTAACCTTGAGGGGCTTTTTGTTTTTGTAAACATTTCTGTTATTGAAGGTTCATGATATCTATGTTATCAGATTGTATCTTTTTTTTTATTTTTCAATTTGTCTTCTTAATTGAATGAATTTTATACATTGATGATCATGGTTTCCTTTGATTAATAGATTCTTGAGCATCCGAGGATCTGATGTATCTTGCATATTAGTCACCGTTTGAATTCAAGTACCTTGGATTCATTTATGTAGAGAGGATCTCTTCCTTATGGATGTTCTTCTTTGTGCTATATTTTTCTTCCTCTGTTCAATAAACCTTTATCTAATATGCAGATTGATTGCATTTAATGAGCAGGTAGTTTGCTTGACTCCATAGCCCAATGGTACATCATTGAATTACAATAGCTTATAGACCTTTCCCTTCCTTGTTTTCTTTTTTCTTGATCCACAAAACCAATCAAGCCTTTTTATTTCTATGTTACCAAGCTTACTCTCATTTTCATTTTGGGAGTGACTCTTGGAGTGCTAACAACAAAAAAACCCTAGTTTCCGAGGTATACATGAGTTGCATGCCTATAAGGGAGTGTATGTACGTGGGCTGTAGTGAAGCAAAGTGCATATATATGTGGGATGTAGAAGGGAAAGTCGCGTACATCTAAAAATATCATGAAAATTTGAATAGATGTTGGTACCAGGTCCCTAGAGTCTGAAAGCAAGTTCACAGGTCAACATTCTACATGTTCAAGTCAACTACAGAAGTTCTGGTATGATTATTAGTTTGTTTTTATTCTTAGATTTTCTTATGATGTTGTGAATGCTTGAGGAATTCTTGGTATGGTTTGTCTTTTACTTGGATATGGTACAAGTTGGTTATTTGGTTGAGTGAGGAGCACTCTTATGACTAGTACAACATATGCCATGTTTATTATAGTTCATATCTTTGAGTTTCTTGTACATGGTTTAGGGATGTTCATGGTGTATGATGGTTTATGCATGAGGGACATGCATTGGTTCTTTGAGATGCTTCATTGATGACATGGTACATATCTGCATATGGTTGTTGGTATGGTATATGGTACATGATTGTTTCTTGATATGCTAGATGAGTGAGTTACATTTCTTGGCATATGGTTTGTGGTACATGGTGAGTTATATGGTATGGTATAGGTGTTGATGTACATGGTTGATGTGCATGGTTGGCACATGGTTGGTACATATTGATGTGCATGTAGATGGTTGATGCACATGGTTGGTACATGGTTGATGATACAGGTTTGGTGCATGGTTGATGCACTTTTTGTGGTACATGGTTGATGGTATAGGTTGATGCATGGATGATGCATGGTACAGGTTGGTACTTGATTGATACACATATCTTGTGATGGTATGTGGTGATATTGGTGCATGCTTGGTAGAGGCATGTGTTGGTTATGTTGAGCATATGGTTTGAGATACACTCTTGGTGATATTGGCATGAGGTGCATGCAGATGAGAGTGGACCTAGTTTCTTGGATGAGACAGTAATAGGTTGGACAGGTTGATGTGACAGTGATGTGACCGTGATAGTGACAGTGGTAGTGATGTGACAGTGACAATGACAATGATAGTGACAGTGATAGTGGCAGTGGCAGTGACAATGATAGAGTTTGTGGAAGTTATAGTGGCAAAGTCTGTGATAGTTGATCTACACTTATATTTCAGGGCAGTGAGATGGTCCATCGAAAGGGGGTTGTAGCCTCCTTCTGGATGGAGCTGGAGAATCGAGGAGTTGGATCTTCCTTCAAGTTGGAGCTTGAGAACTAGGTGGTTGTAGCCACCTTCTAGTTAGAGCCAAAGAACCCAGGGGGTTGTAGACTCCTGGTTGGAGAAAGAGAATTATGGGAGTTGTAGCTTCCTTCAGGTTGGAACATTTGAATAGGGGGTTGTAGCCTCCTTTGAGTTGCAGCTGGAGAATTTGGAATTTGGTGCTTCCTATGAATGAATTCTTGAAATATATAAGAAATAATTTTGTGTTTTTCTCCCATTTGGTTTTCCACATAAATACTGGCGTATTGTGTTCTTGATGTGATGTGGATGTGATGTTTCTTATGTTTACATGCTTATGATATATATGTGTTTGGATGCATTTATATATGATACATTGATTATAGACTATTGAATATTGTTGGTAAAGATAAATAATGCATACTATGGTTAAAAGTGGTATAATTTCTCATTACTAATTCACCACCCCCCCTTCTCAGTAATCCAATAGTTCTATTCCATTATTTTTTCTTTTCATAAAATTCCTTGATTCTTTCCCTTTGTAGACCAGGTTCAGCTGCGACAATCTCAACATCTTCTTAAATACTGAAGGTGCTAATGAAACAAGGGATTCAACTTGCAATGGGATGGTTCTTTTGTTCTAGAAAATTTTATCAATGCACCAAGTGACGATATCTTTGCATTCAAAAACATCTGGGAAGCAACCGACAAGAGCTATCCCTGATGTCCAAACTTTATTGTTTTCTTTATCCAACAAGTTTGAATAGTACCAATATGACTTGGACCAATGTTAGTTTTGGTCTTGTCTGGAAAACAGGTTCAAGGTATCTTCGCAGAAATGTTGTTTTCTCATGGTTGTCTTTTGCAAGTTGACAAACTTCTTTGTAATACTACTTATCAGAGTAAAATGACCCTTAAGTTAGATTTCTTTGGATGAAAGAATTAACTTGAAATAAATGTGAATTGCCTCAATATAAACATCATTAATTAATGGCCTTTTCATAAATAAATTTAGCAACTAAGTCTGTAAGAATAACATTAAATGTGACTCGAGAAATGTGAAAGAATGGGACACGTCGTGGAAAAGAGTCAGAGTGAATGTTTGGAATGAAAATGCAAGTCCATGATTCTGTGAGTCCAATAATCCATGGTAGATGAAGTGGCAATGAAATGGTTAAGTGTTGAGGCTTATTGGTCGTCTTGTGAGAAATGAAATAGGCACCAAATGTGAGTCTGTGAGTCTGTGAGTCTGTGATAGAGAAAATAAACTAAGTGTTGGGGCAGACTGATCTTATAAGAAAAGGAAACATAATACATGTCCATGAGTCTGCAAGTCTGCCAACCTATGAATACGGAAGAAGTGACTAAGTATGGTAACTTCGATAAAACCAAGAAAGGGAAAATATGTATGGGATATCTGGGAAAGAAAATTTAAAGAGGGGGAAAGAATGGTGATAAAGAAGAGGGAAGAAAGAAGGGAAGGGAAAGGACAAAAATGGATTCAACGAATGGCTCCAAATGTGGGATGATAACTCTTTGTGGGTTTTCAAGAATCTAGAATCTCGTGACCAGATGTTTTATCCTTTGGGAAATGGAGTTGAAACAATGAGGATATAAAAAATGAAAACAAAAACTATGTAAAAAGAAAGGAGAATATCTCAATCGAAGAAATTCTTCAAGTGTTTCCTGTTGACAGGAAACATCAACATATTTACCTTCATATATTTGAAAATGTATGAGTTGAAACCCATAATTTTCTCAATGAGGTAAGTTCCAATACAAAGTTCTTCAAACTTTGTATGCATTGATGTCTTCTCTTTTGCTTTGTTCCAGAGAAACACGAATTCGCCCTTTTGAAAATTCTTGATTGTTGCACTTTGATTGAAATATTTTTTAACATTTTGTTGTCTCCATGATATTTTCTTCAAATCCTCACTTCTTTATTCTTCTAATATCAACAATTGATTCAATATCTTCTACAAAGGGGGAGTATATTCAGTGTCCTCTAGGTTGACTGCATAAGTCAAAACATTCAATTCAAGGATAATTTCCATCTTCGCTTCCTTTTGTAACGACCCCTCCGTTACGTCTCTAAACAACGAAGTACAATAGGAAATTTTTTTTCTTTTCTTTTTAGTTTGGTTCCATGAAGAAATAAGGAATTAACCACGTCACATAATTCATATCAATGCAAAAACACATGACGTCATAACTTAAAGTGACGCATGATCAAATATAAACAAACTCTACAATATCATT
>ML784463.1:342370-367241 GCA_009831015.1 Picea engelmannii | reverse complement strand
GACCGCCTTCCTAAATATGCTCATTTTTGTGCTTTCCAACACTTGTTCATGACATCTAGAATGGCTCAATTTTTTATGGATAATATCTTCAAACTACATGGCATGCCTCACTCTATTGTCTCTGAATCTAATCCAACTTTCACCAACAATTTTTGGAAACAAATTTTCAAGATCAAGGGAACCCAATTGCATCTTAGCATGTCCTATCACCTCCATATTGATGGTCAAACTAAAGTTGTTAAGAAGTTCTTGGAAACATATTTGTAGTTTTTTCCATATGATAGACAAAATTAATGGGATCAATGATTACCCTAGATGAATGGTGGTACAACACATCTTACCATGTTGCCACTTGCATGACCCCCTTTGAAGAAATCTATAGTCAAAATACATTGTATGTTCTTTCCTACCTGCTAGGTGTATCCAAGGTTCAGGACATCAACCACACACTTATAGTCTTAGATTCCATTCTCATACCCTCAAAGAAAATTCACTCATGGCTCAAAATAACATGAAGTAACAAGTAGATAAAGGTCATACAAAATTTCAATTTGTTGAAGGGGACCAGGTGTTTCTTTTTCTGCAACCTTGTAAGAAAACTCCACTCAAAGTTGAACACTGTCATAAATTCGCTCCCAAGTTTTATTGTCCTTATACAATTCTCAAGTGTGTGGGGCTAGTGGCTTACTATTTAGCTCTTCCCAGTCACTCTAAGCTCCATCTTGTTTTTCATGTCTCTTTCTTAAATAAAGTGATTGGAACTAAGTGTTAGACTAAAACTAGTCTCAATGAATTGGATGAAGAAGGCTCAATTTGGTTACAACCCCAAACCAATTTTGACCATTGTGAGCATCATCTCCATCAACACGCCATCAATGAAGTTCTAGTCTAATGGAAGGATACACTACTTGAAGATGCCACATGGGAACCAACTACCATTCTACAACAATTTACCCATTTCAAGCCGTGAGGACAAGGTTTTTTTTCAGGGTGGGGGGGTGGGGGGGGGCATGTTAGGGACCTAACCTCCCTAACCCCTCACATAGGTAGAATAATATTTTTTCTATGTAATAAAGGCCGACATTAGTAAATAAGGCCTATGAATAATGTGAACAAGTCTAATGTAATAAGACTTAATAGAAGTTTTTGCTTCTAGAAATATCTTCCTTTAGAATGTTCTTTTGAAGATAGAATTAGTATAAGTAAGAGTAGAAGACATGGGGAATTTTTTGTTAGAATATAATGGATGTGCTCATTTTACCATTGAAAATATCTCTATTGTCACCCAACCATAGGCCGAAGCCACCCTCCGAGCACCTTAACCTTGATAGAGAATCATTCTGGAAGAAAACCATAGGATAGATAGCCACATAAAGGGTAGCACACCTTTCCCCAAGGATAGTGCACCAAAAAGAGCTAATCAGATAGTACAAACCCTAGCCAAGAGATATTCCAATCCAAAATGTAACTGCTAGCTGCAACAGCTGCACTACCAACTCTCCTCCAAACCTGTGCACAAAACTGGGCACTGTAGTGCACACAAGTGTTGCTCTGCAATTCTGAGACTACCTACCAGAATGAAGATTGGCCTCTGGTATTTATAGTAATTATGGCTAATTTCCTGGGCCGACTTCTCATTCCGGGTATCTATCTGTTCAGTATATTATTATTTCTTTTGGCTAACTTCTTCTCTTGGAGGATAATAACCTAATATAAATTATCTTCTTGAGCCGAAAAGTCTTCTATGGTTATTAGCCAACTCATTAGGGTTTCTTCTTGCTTCCGAGAGTATTCTATTCTTATCAGGTTTACACGTGGAGGTAAATACTTTCTGAAGCTACCATAATATGAACACTCCCTCCTAGCTAGGGAGGTATTTTAGGTAATGGTCTTGAGCACAAAACATACCATTCACTCGGTAGCATCAACATAGTCATATAGACTGTCTCATGACTAGATCATGAGCATCATCATCACCATCGATGTCATCAGCTGCATCATCTCTTGAAACCATACTCCATCTGAGTAATCAGACATGATGATGGATAAGTCACTCACACAACAGAGTGATACAAGAGACATTCTTCTAATATGGACATATGTCCTAGAAGAGTAGATGTTCTGAACCATTTTCCGTCTAGGAAATCTCTGTCCTTTAATCATTTATCTGGATGATAATCATTTACCAAACTATTGATAGTCTTCAAGGTAATCAGAACAAAATAGAACAAAACTGTGTCTATCCATAGTAGTACATAACTACAATCCAGTGGTACACTACCACACCAAGTAGGAAACAAGTACTTGATCAGTAACTTATAGTCACGAACAGTGGAACACATCCACCACAATAGTATACATCCACTATCATACAGTCTTCATAACAATCATCTGATATCAACCTGCACAGAAACAATGTTATGATATAAACTAAATCATCTGGGCCAATCTTTCACTCACATCTATGAGATCTTGAAAGAATATCTTCCCTCATAGTAGAACATCAATGACGAGCTATCTGGCTTATTCTTGTCAAACAAGGAAGAATGATTGTTCTGATTTCTAAGCCTGGATTGTTCCTCACCCTGGGCCATTCCTCTGACACTAAACAAAGTGTAACCTGGAGAGAATGAATCTGCCCTAAGGAATGCCTCTCCCTGATTGTTGAGCTTGGACCATTCCCCACCCTCGGCCATTCCTCCGTCACTAAACAAAGTTCAACCTGGAGAGAATGAATACACCCTAAGGAATGATTGTCTAGACCATTTCCTCTGTTAACCACAAGAGGAAAAGACTATCCTGTACCAACCTCCAAAACAAACCATTCCTCATGTTAACCACAATGAGAAATCGTTGTCCGGCAAGGCAGGCCAATCTTCTTGAGTAACCCTCAAGAAGAGAGACTTCCCTAGACCACTCCCCATGTTAACCAAAATGGGAAGTTGATGTCTATGGTACATCAGAAATATGGACTATTTCCCATGTTAACCACAATGGGAAATCGTTGTCCGTCAGAAATATCAATCCACTTTCTGAACTGAAAAGAATCTGCTCATCCTGGACCATTCTTCGAACTGAAAAAATGACTTTCCATCAATAATACATCAGTGCTCCCTCCCAACCTAGGAGTCATCTCTTCCTTTTTCAATAATGAAGTCATCTCCATGAGCTTCAACTTGAGTATGCAAACTCTTTCATTTTGAACAAAACATTTTACCAAAATGTCTGCTTATCTGCTCATCTGTGGAGATATGTATTGGAGAACCACTTTATCCTTTCTAGACTTCATCATGGATAATGTAATGATTTTTTTCAAATGCACTTCAGTCTGGAACACTGGTTTAGCTCTGGTCAACAAAGTATATCATTGTTGGATTCCTCTTGCTAGCTCACAACATCGTGGAAAGAGTCAAACTGGAACATATCCATGTGGCACTTCTTCTATCATCATGAGATCTTTGTCATGGATTGGCAATCCATCATCTTGATCTTCTGAGTAATCATACTGATATAATATATCTGTTATAGAGAATCTTCACCACACTTTTGTTGTGCACTAGAGGTTCTCCACCAAGTTATCTTCTTCCATCTACACACAAGGTTATCTTTCTGGTATGCCTCAAAGTCTTGAGGTTGCTCTTCGTACGCTCTTTATTCAATTTCTCTGGAGAAAATTCTTTGCATTCATATAATGTAGAACTCCAGCCTATGGATATTGCAGATGATATAATGACTCATGTAGAGGCATGTCTAGTTTACTGGAACAAGTAATCATCATAGTCTTCTCCCTCCATCTGGGAGAACCCCTAGTTCTGGATCTTGCGATGCTTGCATATATACACTGTTCTTCACCACAAGTTTTTTTTCCTCTACTTGATTTCTTTAAGTGAGTTCATATCAGGCTGGTAATCTTGTGATTCTTAATACAATGACTAGTTGTTCTGGCTTCTCTTTCTTTCTTGGAATGTTCATGTTCTTCCTGATGTTTTTCTTTATCTTATGAAGTTTCTTATAGATTCCATGCCCTAATGATTCCATTTCTTTCTTTCATCATAGGATCACGGATGTCGATGGACAGCCAGGGATACTTAGAGGCTTTTCTTTGAAGAAGTCTTCCTCTGTGGTTGAACTAAACATGTATTGTCTTCCATGGCTGCTATCATGGATATATACTTCATCATATTCAATGGATCATAGAATGAGCTCCCTCCTAATCCTTGCTTCATGTATGAGTGCATATAATCGGCTCCCTCTGTCTGATGGAGTCCATGCTTCTGTCTACATCCCTATTGTCTTCTACAAAACTTCAAAAGTCTTTCTCCAATTTTCTCTTGATTGTTGACTTGTTTTTGTCTTTGCTTCTTCTAAGTCTCTTCAAGTTTGATTCTGATTTCGGCTTATCTTGTAATAGCTTTCACACGATTTGTATGATATAACTTGTATAATGATAGAAATCCTTATTTTGTTGTTTTTCCATATGTATGGTTCTTCTTGGAACACATTCTCTTCCAAGAGATAGATATACAAGAGATGTACAGAGACAATGAAAACAAGATATGTACAAGAATTAAGAAGAGTATCGTTACCTTCAAATGAAGAAGTCTCTTTCATCCTGCTTAGTATTCTTTGTAGGTTCCTTTTCTTCGACAAATGATGCTTCATGTTTTTCCTTCATTTTCTTTAGCTTGGGACAATGATTCTTGTAGTGACCATACCTTCGACAGTTGAAGCATTGTATTTATGAAATATCTTTCTCTTGATTTGGCTTCCTCCTTGAACCAAAATTATTTTGTTCCTAAAAACCTTGAATCTTGCTATGAAGGCTTGATCATCTTACTACTTTTGGGGTTTCTCTTTTGCACTGATCCTTGATTCTTCTTGAGCAAAGCAAGTCCAAAGTTCTTCAAATGTAGGATACTCCTTCCTTGTGTTCATACTTATGGCAAATGCATCCCATATCTTGGGAAGACTATTGAGTGCTATGTTTACCAATTCCTTCTCTGAAACGATCTCTTTAATAGCTTGTAGTTGATCTCGTGATTGAGAGATTCTCACAAAGTATGATGTTATGTTGTCATCATCATTCATCTTTATGTCACTGAGCTCATTCTTCAGACTCATTACTTGTCCAATGTTTCTGACTGAGAAGAGGTTTGTTAGGGCATCATACATCTTGTTCGATGATTCAAGATGGGAGATGTGGGGTATCAAGTGATATTTTATAGAGTCCACAATGATACTCATGGAATTGATGTCACCGTCTTTGAACTTCTCCATAGCTGCAATGTTCTATGGTTCCTTCTCTTTTCCTTCTTCAAACTCTAGTTTCACGATATTTCCTTTCATGATATCCAGCACTTTATTCTTGGAAAGGATGAGGTCAATCATTTTATTCCACGCTCTGAAGTTATAAGCTCCATCTAACTTGTTCTCTGACTTGATAGAGTAAGTCATGGCTGTTTTGACTTAGTCAACCCTAGATTTGACCAAAAACTCAAACTTCACATCTTGGTTTGCTGAGAGTACCAGGAGATGCGTTAGGCTAGGTCGCACTAATCTATTCAGAGATTAGGTCAATCCCTTCACTCAAGATTCCTCAATGACAGGATTAGGGTTTCTGTAACTGCACCTGCTAGTAACCCCGACGATAGTGCTATGGTGACCGCTCATGCTAGAAACCCTAGCGACAGTTCTTCAATGAACTCAATATCCTTACGGCTATGTTTCCTTCCAGCGGTTAGATTGAATGAAGGATGTGTGGGCCCATAACCTGTTAGAATATAATGGATGTGCTCGTTTTACCATTGACAATATCTCCATTGTCACCTAACCATAGGCTGAATCCACCCTTTGAGCACCTTAACCTTGATAGAGAATTACTCTGGAAGAAAACCCTAGGCTAGATATCCACACAAAGGGTAGCGCACCTTTCCCCAAGGATATCTCACCAACAAGAGCTGATCAGATAGTCCAAACCCTAGCCAAGAGATATTCCAAGCCAAAACATAACTCCTAGCTGCAGCAACTGCACCGACAGCTCTCCTCCAAACCTGCGCACAAAACTGGGCACTGCAGTACGCACAAGTGTTGCTCTGCAATTCTGAGACTACCTACCAGAATGAAGACTGGCCTCCTGTATTTATAGTAATTCTGGCTAACTGCCTGGTCCGACTTCTCATTCTAGGTATCTATCTTTTCAGTATATTATTATTTCTTCTGGTCGACTTCTTCTCTTGGAGTCTAATAACCTAATATAAATTATCTTCTTGAACCGACAAGTCCTCTATGGTTATTAGCCAACTCATTAGGGTTTCTTCTTGCTTTCTGGAGTATTCTATTCTCGTTAGGTTTACACATGGAGGTAAATACCTCCCGCAGCTACCATAATATCAACAATTTTATCTTGAGAATTATTTTGTAACTGAGAAATACTCTGTTGGAGGTTTCCCCCTAGAAGAGACAAGTGAACTTGGATTTTTATCAATAAAGGTATAATTTCTAGTGATATTGTTCTTTGTATTTTTTTTTTTCTGTTGATATTCATCACAAGTTATTATATTATGCTTTGCATAAGACATCCAGTACATTAAATTTGTAGTGGAATACTTTAGGGTTTACCCAAAGCTTACCTTCATCTCACAAGAAATATCCTATTTTGACCCCATAATCCCAATGAAAAGACATTGGTCTCTATTCCTTCCATCATTTATCATAAACTAAAACTTATCAAAACCATTCCCCTTGGATTTACTCTTCACATCACCTTGAGCTTCATTACTCTAAATGCTAACAATCTTAACCTAGGGAAGCACCCCTTGAGCCAAAGGAAGAGTTAGCCTGAAGTGAAAAAGGGTAGGCAAGGTGAAAATGGCCTTCCCTCTCAATTACACCGAATTTCACTTGATCTTTCAGACTTTATCTCAATAAATGCGAGTTTGTGTGATAATAGTGTGAAGATGTTTTAATTTTTTTATTTTAATTTTGTTGTTTTCCCTGTGTTTCGTAGCTTAGGTGCATGTTGATTTTTGTGGAAAAGGAAACCCATTGGTAGGGATGTTATAGGATCATATAAAAAGGGTTGCACAAATATTGTATAGAAATAGAATTTCATATAACAAAGAAATCAAAATCGTATAAAAAGGGTTGTAAAAGGATTGTATAAAAACAAAATTTCATAGAACAAAGAAATCAAAATTTGAATGCTTGAAAATATGTGTGATCAAATTATAGTGATCATTTGGATATTTGGTCAACATTTATTTTAGGGTGTCACTTCTTCAAGAGGGGAAGAATGATATTAAAAGAAAATAAAACAACTCGAACAACTTGGAAGAAATAGTGGCACCTTGACCTGGAGGTTATTTATATGCACTTATTTTTATGTTAACTAGTGTGAGCAATATGAATTGTCAATTGTCAATATTTTCCTCACATTCCAATATTAGTGAAATTTTAGCAAGGTTCTTAGTCTAAATAACAACAATATGTTATTGTTTGTAGTAGATCAAATAATCAAAGCTCAGGCGACTCCCTTAATGTGTATACCTAAAGGATAGCATTGAAACACTAGGGGAACATTTATGAAAATGTAACCCAAGGAAAATTTATGTAAGGGTGTCTTCCCCAAGTGAAAATCTCTCTTAAGGATATTGATGAATGGATATAACAACATGAATGATGACTAAAGATGATTGGTAAGGGTCATAGTTAAGACCGACATAATTTGAAATTACCATGATAGGAAGTTATAAAAATTCATAATTGGTGAGTGACAAGTGATAGATTGGGAAAATATTTAAATGTTTGAATGTTCACAGTATAAAAATTGTCTACTTCTCAAATTATAGACCTTCAAAGGCAATGGAAATAGATTATGTAGGTTGATTCTTAGCGATTGATGATAAAGAGAAAAACCTAGCATGAAGAGTAAGAAACTTATATTCCAATGATTCGTTGTGTATTTGGATTGGGAGAGCTAATCCTTATAAGTGTGAACAATGACAATTCCATGTGATGGATTAATCCTTAGGTAGATTAATCATGACAAAAAACTTAAATAATGACGATCAAGTATTTACATACTATTGTGTATAGTGGTCATTGAATGTGTAAGCCAAAGATGTAAGGTGACATAAGAAACTTGGGTAATGATAAAAAGACATAAAAAATTGATAATTTAAATATCAATGATTTAAGGCATGCTAGTACAAACCATAATAGAATAGTGTTGAAATTCACTAAATTTTACTATGTGGAAAATATTACATGACTAGATCTTGTGGCTCTAGATGACAGGGTTTATGGAAAAACTGACAATGTATTTAGACAAGGAAAGTATGTGAAAACTTTCGAATAATGATAGGGTGACTATACATATCATTTAAATAATCAACCTTCTTATTGTAAGGAGAAGAATTGATAATAAAAATCAATCATTATCTAGATGATCAAGTGGTACTCATAGTATTAATGATCCTTTGTATGGTTAGTCTGAGATGACAAACTTAATCAAGTAGATCCATGTGTGGGATGGATGTTTGATGATAATTCTCAAATTAGATGTGATAAATTGTATTCACTGTATATATAATCATGCAATCTATTGGCTTTATTTTGATGATGAATCATGATAAGAATGTCTATGACGTTTTATTGTTTTGTATGTGTTAAGTGTTGAGATAATTATTATGTTCATGATGTTATGCTTTCTTAATATCCCTATGGTATTTACATATGATTTTATGTGGTTACATTGTCTATGTTGAAGCAATGTTATATATTTGATAAAGATATAGTGAGGTTATGATATTATCATAGTAATTCATATTGTGATGAATTGAGTGAGCATGTGGTGATGACAATGATGTTGTATTCTCATGATAACATGCGAGTTAGCCTGTGGAATTAATTTTTTAAGATGATGATTTTATGATTATAACTAATGAATTGGTTGTATTTTGTGAGGTGGTTGTTGCTAGGAAAATCCACCAGTAGGCCGAGAGGGCCGGTTTATTTGATGATCTCATGGGATCCGATACCTATGAAGAAGTATATATACAAAGTAACACCTTATGTACTGGGGACAAAATCAATCAACCAACCTATGCCAATGGTTTTTTTTTCTTGTATAATTCTCAATGGGACATGGGACCATCTTGAGATTCTGAGAGTGTCTTATATTGGAGTTGTAATTCTGAATTCCAGGAGAAGGGTTGGAGTATTACTTGTTGGTGGTGTTGTGGGATTGGATTTAGATGTCTGGGGATTGTACCTAGTAGTTGTGGAGGGATTTTAGCTCAACCTTTCGAGATGCCCAGTGTATGTTGTAGATTTTAAATTTGTACAATATTTTACTGCAGACAGATTTTCACTAAAAGAACATAAAAGATACAATGGAAAATACACACATTACACAAATATTTTTCCCCTGGAAACCCAAACCGGGAAAACCAACATATTCTATATTTATTCATTGTGATACATTGTTTAAAATACAATATACATATAGGATCCAACGAAATCCAAAACCCTAACCCAATGACTTGGATTATTTAACAACCCTAATTCCTTAATTGGAAATAGAAAACCATCAACAAAAACTATGTTCCAAGAAACCACCCAACAATGGACACATAAATCGAGGTGACATGAAAAACGAGGAAAAAACTACGACACACTTCCCAAGGAAAAGAATATAACACATACCCAACATACGTGAGTACCATGAAGAATGCCTGGTTGGGAAGATAAGGTCTTGAGTCTTAGATCTCCAGTTAGATCTATAGGATTTAATCTTGGTTCCGAAAGTTGAGAAGAAAAGCTAGAGAGTACTTCCTCTTTCTTGATGTTGTGATGTGGAATTCTGATGTCTATTGCGATCACTTGGGTTTTTTTTATACTAGTTACAGTAGAGGGTGTTGTGGAAGATATAGGGAGAAAATAAAATCCTATAAGAAACATAATTAATATTAAGTTCATGACAAAATTCCTTGAAGGGAGGGAGTATGTAATGCCCCATAATAATAATAATAATAATAATAATAATAAATAAATAAATAAATAAATGACCTCAAAATAATAAATAGATAATAATAAATTAAATTAAAAAGAATAATAATAATAAATAAATAAATAAGAAACTATATTAAAAGAAAAAGTAAAAAAAATAAAATAGATAAATTACTAAAAAATGGATCAAAGGAAAGCTAAATTAAGAAAATGTTAAAAAATACACGATTAATTGTTTAATGAGAAGTGTAACTCATGCATGGAACTTCTTGCACATATGGGTAAGAAAAAATATATATAATGAAGGAGAAAAAGAAAGATTGACATCTTTTTCCTTGGGCAATTAATGGAAAGACTTGAAAGTTGACATAGGTAGTTGATTGAGGGCTCGAGGAGGCTCTCAATTGTGATAACTGAGAGGTTGGTTGGGACAAGAGTCATTCCCCACACTCTATTGTGACATGATGGATCAAATATTGGAGCGCAAAGGTTTGACATTCATAGCATTGTAAGTAAGTTGGGTTTTTCAACTCTTAGGTAATTTTGTCACAACTCGCTTCTTCTTGTGAATTATGCAATCATGAGTACTATATGTATCTTTTTTTCAATTAATGGTTTCAAATTGCTATGTTATTTATAAATTTAGTTTTAATAGAATTTGAGCCATTACAGTTTAGAAACATTATTATAATAGTTTCATATATTAATACCTCATTATTCACCATATTTTGTCCAAATAGATCAATCCAAGTGATCTTATATTTATACTTGAGTGTTATAACATTCCCCAATCCAACTAAGGTCCATTACATGCAGAATACTCTTAAAAAAATTAAAATTTTAAGAAAACTAATTTCATGTAGCTTATTAGCTACTAATTACAAATAAATTTAACCATTTGATGATACCATTACTTAAGTGCATCTACAACATTATAAAATCACTCATGAATGCAGGTAATAACTTATTACAACAACATATAAATCAATCCCATACACAAAGTTCATGCACAACAATTTAACTCATAAATACAACACATAAAAAGAGGAAACACTTTTCTTTTGATTTAGTTGTGCAACTAGCTACTCGGGACAAAATTTCCACCCAACCATACAATTTTTGTTCCAAATATCAATAGAAAGTAACCCTCAAGTTGGGGCTAGCAATCAAGAAAAGAGGGTGGTGTCTCACTATCCACTCACAACTCAAAAGTTCCTACAACACACTGGTATTCTCCTATAGCTATCCCAATTTTCCACCAACTCTCTTCCTCTCGACCTACCCAACCCAAGGAATGTACCCCTTCAATGATATTAGTCTCTTAGACATCCCATTCATTTATCAGGATCTCTCTGATACATGTAACCAAGAATCTCTCTAATGGGAACTCAAGGAAAATCACTGTAAAAAATCTACCAACAAACAACAACAAACACTTGTTAGATCACAACTCATAGAAGAGTTCACTCTCTAGGCCCGACAACCTAGCTCTTTGGTCTTCAGCTCCAAAATGCTTTGGCATGCTCAAGAATTTTCCCTCTATGGTTTCTCCAGCTCTAAGATCTATTTTTTTCACTCTTTATTGTTCATGCAAAAAAACATTGACTACTCAAAATTTTTATAACTTCCCATACAAATTTTCCTCTCTTTGCTTGCTTGCTTGACTCACACACCTCCCCAAGTTGATTTTACTCAGCCCCCATTCTCCCAATAACTATGGGATGTGACTTCTCACACCCACCCTCTTACATGCATTCAAGGATTAGCTTTGGGAACACTCAATTAGTAAATAGAGTTTAATGCACAGTGATAATAAAATTTAGGAATGTGGGTGGAATTAATAGACATGGTTAATCCCCCCTTGGACCCCCCTCTTATTAATTCTCTTAGAACCTCCCCTCTCTTGTGGATTAATTCAACCCCCATCTTTTTCCATGTCTCATTAGCAACTATAATCACATTGTCATTAAAATTTAGAAATACAATTCGCATATACATCGCTTGGTCGTAGCCATACATTATATATAAATTAAACATTAATTAAAATGGGGATTGTAGAGGGGATGTTACACTCCCCCTCCTTTACAATTGTACACCATATTCAGTGCACACTATGGTGACATACATACACATATATACATTAACATCACAATACTTAGAAAATAAAAATTCTGCAATTTCACAACTCTAGCAGTAGTTCCAATCAAAATCTTATGTTCCTCTCGACCTGCGGACCCAATGAATGCACCATTTGTTTATCAAGCCTAACCCAAATAATGTAACATTCATTTATCAAGGATAATCCAAGGAATGTGCCATTATTTTATTAGGTCCACCAATGCATATTGGCTAGGATTCTGAGATGTGCTTTTGGAACTCTCGTTGCTCATAATGGAGCCTTGCATTCTTATATTCTGTTTTCTTTAAATTTGTCAAAAATTTGCATCTATTCTTCCCACATGTTTTCTTCATACTCCTATTTAGAATCTTCAGGAATGTAGCAGATACATTGACCCTTTACCAACCCAATAAATTTATTTAGGAGAATTTTGAATTTCCTGTCCATGATGCGTATTGGTTCCACCTTGAAATATCCTTCGTGTTCCTCCTAGATCACAATCTAATCAATTATGTGGTTAGGGTTAGGAACATATTTATTTAATAATGACATATGAAATAAATTATGCACGATGCAAGAAATGCTAGCATGTATGCAACTAGCCTTATCATTTCTAAGATCTCAAAAGGTCCACAATATATTGCTTCCATCTTTGGACAACTTCCTAATATTAACAAACTTCTCTTCACTTTCACTTTTAAAAACACATGTTTTCCCACTTTAAAATATCTAAACACTATTCTTGTCTGCATAACGTTTTTTCCTATCTTGAGAATCCTTTAAATTTTGCTTGATCTTTGTCATGTTCTCTTTCATTTCCTTTAACAAATCTATCCCACAAATAAATCTATTTGCTAGATTATCCCAAGTCACTGATGTGTTACACTTCCTTCCATACAATGCTTCAAATGAGATCATTTTTAATGATGTCTGATACCCACTATTGTAGGAAAATTACATTGAATGGATATAATTTTCCCACTTTGATGGTTGGTCCATCACATACATTCTAAACATGTCCTCAATTATTCTGTTAGTTCTCTCTATTTTCCCATCTAACTCTGGGTGATATCTTGTACTAAGATTTATATTTGTCCCAAATCCTTTGAACAAACCTTTCCAAAAATTGGATGTAAACTCTAGATCTCTGTATGAAACAATTTCTTTAGGCACCCCATGTAGCCTAGTAAATTATTTCATATATATTTCTACAATATTTGTTACCGTGTTTGTTGTCTTCACTAGAATAGAATGTGTTACCTTAGTTAATTTATCCACCACCACCATGATGGAATCATGTTGCTTCACTATTTTGGGAAAATTAGTGATAAAATCAATTGTAACTAATTTCTACTTTCATTTTGGAATGGAAAATGGTTGTAAAAACACTTCTAGATGTCCATGTATGGTCTTTACTTTTTGACACTCTAGACATATAGCTATAGAATTAGTCACTTCTTTATTCATTCCTGACCAAAAGTATTGGCTTCTTACAATTGCAATTGATTTATGATATCTTGGGTACCCAACATATGATACATTATGAATTTCCCTCATCATTGCATTTTTCATCTCACTGGAATTTGGCACATACACTTTGCCTTTGTATATGATAATTTCATCTTCTTGCAACTTATAATATTTAAATTTTTGTTGTAATGTTTCTTTTATTTTTAGATATTGCTTATCTGAATTTACCCCTACAATAATTTTATCTTTCAGATCAATCTTGTACATGTTGATGGTTTTGATATGCATTTCATGTTCCCTCATGCTGAGTGCATCAACCACATGATTCTCTTTTCCTTTGACGTGCTTAATTTCAAAGTCATATTCACTCAGAAATTCAAGTCATCTAGTTTGTCTGGCATTTAATGTTGGTTTTCCAAAAAAATGTTTCAGACCATAGTGGTCTTGTCCTTAACTCAAATTTCCTCCCCATGAGGTAATGTCTCCACATTTTTAATGCATGTACAATTGTCGTTAACTCCAAGTCATGTGTAGCATAATTCTTCTTATGTTATTTTATTTTTTTGGACTCGTAACATATCGCATGATCATTTGTGTGAGGACTCCACTAAGTCATTCCTTTCATCGGTGCACAAAACAAAATATTCATATGGATCTATAATATTCAAGATTGGTGCACTTGTCAATATGTCTTTCAACCGTTGAAACATCTCTTCACACTTGGGAGTCCATTCAAATTTCACTCCCTTCTTTTGCAAAGAAGTGATTGGGCTTGCAATATTGGAGAACTCTTTTATGAATCTTCAGTAATAACCAACAAGACCCATGAATGATTTGACCTCTGTGACATTTATTGGAACTGTCCATCCTCTAATGGAATCTATCTTTTCGAGATCAACTACTATCCCTTCTTGTGAAATTATATTCCCCAAGTAGTGAATCTTCTTTTGATAAAATATTCACGTACTTAGCTTGGGATACAACTTATTCTCTCTTAAACATTTTAGCACCATTCTTAAACATTGTGTATCTTCCTATTATGGATTAGAGTATATGAGTATATCATTTATGAACACAATTACAAACTTGTCCAAGTATTCCATGAGCACTCCATTCATTAGACACATAAGAACAATTGGGGAATTTGATAGCCCAAATGGCACTACCATGAATTCATAATGCATGTATCTTGTTTTAAACATTGTTTTGATGATACATTATTTCTTTATTCTCACTTGATGATAACATGATCTCAAGTCAATGTTGGAAAATATTCTTGCACCTTTCTGTTGATTAAATAAATCATCAATCCTTGGAAAATTGCTATTTGTTCTTTATGGTGACCTCATTTAGCTGTCTGAAATCAATGTAAAACATTAAGGTTCCATATTTATTATTAAAGAAAATAACTGGGGCACCTCAAGGTGACACACTTGGGCATGTATTCCCCTTCCTTAACAATTCTTCAAGCCACATTTGCAACTCATTCAATTTTGTTGTTCCCATTCTGTAAGGTGTCTTGGACACTAAGGAAACTCCTAGAACCAAATCAATAGAGAAATCAATATCTCTATTTGGTAGAAATACTAGGACTTCCCCCAAAACATATTAAAAATCCATTAAGACCAGATGGCCTTCAATACTTGCGACTTTATCTTTTCCTACCTCTTCCACATGGGTTGCAAAAATATGACATCCCTTCTTGAAAATCTTTTTCAGCTACATAATTGAAATATCTCTAACAACTACAACTCTTCGAATGTTTTGAACCTTGCCTTGTTGCCCTTCTTTATTAATACATATGATTGTCTTGTTGTAACAATCTAGGACAACATGGTTTTTTTCCAATAAATCCATTCCAATTAGACAATCATATGAATCCAATAGTATGATGTTCACATCTACCTTTGTGTTGAGTCCATTCATGTCTATTGGACAATATTTAACTAGCTCATTGATTTTCCTCTTAGCCCCTATGGCTAACGAACTAACCAATATTTATGATGCATACTCATTTGCAAGTGAAATATATAAAAAAAGTTAGATTTTATGTAACTATGGCTAGACCTAGAATCAATTAAAATTGTTATGGGATGATTATATATCTTACCTTCCACTTCAATCATGGGGGATTGATATTCTTCTTACCTTTTTTCCAAGGCTGCATAAATCCTTGACATATTTCCTCCCATGTATTCCACGGTTTTAGCCTCATGAATGGTGTGGATAGTCCTCATTATTTCACCTTTGTGAGGACAGTCCCCATATAAGTGATTTCTCTCACTTCCCCAACATTGTACATGTTTCTACCTTGGTATTTTTCCAAATGAATATATAGTTTGGCGCTCATTTTGGGTTGAGTGACCTTGTTGATTTACTTGGGAGTTGTTCTTGAAAAAGGGTGACTTAAAACCTTTCTGTCTTTGATCATTTTTTCCCTTCATCTTGTCATTCCAATATTTTTGGAAAAATGGCCTTCTTTTTCTTTGATCATAAATATGTTTTTCTCTCCTTATGGATTCCTCCAAAGTATTGGGGTTATCATATTATATCTTGTCACTATAGAAGGAGGGTAACCCACTTAAAAACCTTTGGATTTTTAATTTCTCATCCTTTATGAAGTCCACATACTTCAACAATTCAAAGAATCTCTTCTCATATTCATTCATTGTCATGCTTCCCAACTTGAGTTGAAAGAAATATTTCATCTTTTTTTCATAATAATGCTTGAAAAAATATCTCTCTTGGAAATATCCTTTGAACTGCCTCTATGAGATCCTTTTCTCATCAAGGTATTTGGTTTTCTTAAGCTAAACCCACCACATCATTACCTTTCTTTGCAAGTGGTAGGTCACAATTATATCTTCTACATTTGAGGGGTAAGCAGGTAGATGTAAATGGTTCTTCATTTCCAACAGCCAGGCCTCAGCCACTTCTCCTTTCTTGTGCTCACTACTGAAAGTTGGTGGCTTAATTTTCCCGAGTTCACCTTGTAAGATGTCTACCTAATTCCTTCTTCTTTTCCTCCTAACATGAGGCACACTTGGGTTATTCCCGGGCCCCAAACTTGCATGAGTTCTTCTAGTGGATTTATTTGGAGAATGGTGGCCCCTACTCATGCTTCTTGACTACCTCTCATTCTCATGATCATCCATTTTTCCATTGGATATGGATGTTGTCTCTTGTCTAGTATTATCTTCTTGCTTGGTGATAAAGTCATTGTTAACTTGTTTATGCAACATATTTAGGATTTGAAGTATCTCTTCATGATCCTTCACAATCCTTTCATTATATTATCTATAGCTTTGCACTTCTCTATGCAGGCTTCTCATGGTTACAAGTTCATGCTTTCCTCTCGTTCCATTATACTTTATCTCAACATTTCTCATGCTGACATGAATATTGTTATCCCCATTTTGTGGGATAAATAAGGGGATTATGTCTCAATTCCCTCAGGCTGCAGATATGGAGTGTCGAGAGACCACATGACTAGCAGTTTCCACTTGCGCATACAAATTCTCAATCTATCACCACATTATGATCCATTTTTAGCACATCCACCACACTGGATAGCTTCTAGAAGGTAGATGGGTCTTTCTCCATGTAATACAAGTGAGTTATTGTGGCAAACTATCACCCTAATATTTGAGGCATTTAAACATGTTTTATTTAAGACTCTTTTTATTATATAATGCATGCTTGGACATTATTATTTTGAACCCGTTTCACCTTGATAAGTGTCATAGATTTCCTAGTAAGTGGCCAACCTTTGGGAAATGTTTGTGACTAGGGGTCCCTTAAAGGGCTATCATGCCATTCATGACCATACTTACCACCTTCCTCTCATTACACTCCCATCCTATTGTCTTCTTCTAGGCCCTTTGAATTTAGTGACCCAAGAAGAGCATGTACCTCATTTCATGGGAAGAAGGCACTGAAGGCCTAGAGGGATTGTTGTTGAATAAAAAAGATAAAAGTTTAAATATAGACTCTCCAGATGCTTCGCCCAGGTATCCTTGAGAAAGCAATGAAACACTTCTCTATAAGAAATGGGGGACCTACAAAAATAAATGATAATGAATGCTTAAAGGGGTTAGTTGAAGGATGGGAGGTCTCATCATGTGTTGACCTATCATGATCCTGAGTATTTAACATTATGAAATTACCATCATTTGGTCACCAAGATAGGGTAGTGGCTCTCAGTTACACAACTAAAGGAAAGGGGATCTCATCATGAGACAACCTTCTCATTTCGGTGAGGTATTTGTGAATGAAAATTTCATTATCTGACACCAAGCTAGGACAATTGCCTTCAACTTTTTCCTTGAAACATGAAATACATATAAGAATGGAAAGAATATGGGCTTGGAAAACATGCATCGCAAATGAAGGTGCCACACACCCTCTTCAAACGCACCCATAAATGAGATAATAAGAGCCCTTGTACGTCATGAAACTCATTGGCCTATGAAGTCTAAACCCCTTCCACATCACCATCCACTACATAACCTTGAAATACCATCCTTGGGAGCATCCCATACTTGAGGGTTTTGGTGTACCCAGTAGGACTTTTATGACACCCCTCCCATACTTAAACTTGGTCAATTGTATATGGTTTTTGAGCATTTGTTTAAATTGATGAGGTGTTTTTGATGCACATGTTTAGGTGTCTTTATTATTAGATGTGTTTTACACTTTTCATGATATTTTTTACTTGAGATTTTTGGAGGGAATACCCTTTTGTTTCGCAGGACCTTGCTTGGTATCCAGTTTTGGGAGAAAACACCTAGCTTGGGATTCCATGGGGAAAGAATCCCACAGGTTGGATGTTGTATGCCCACACACCGTATCATAGATATGTGTCTTTTAATTCTTACATGGAATCATGGAGGATCTTATCCATCCCCTATTTCCCAAACAACTTGCCTGGTAGAGGCAAAACACCACCTTTTGAAGCTTGGCGGGGCTTGATGGTGATGGAGTTATTGTACATTGACACCTGGAATATTTTGACCAGAGGATACATGGATTGACCCTATCACATGATGAGGAGGCTTAAGGAACCCTAACGACCTCCATTCTCTTCTCCAACGACTTACTCAAAGTGTCAAAAATGTCCCCTAAAAGGGTGACACCATCTTATTTTTAGGGTTTCTATTGTGTTAAAGTGAAAATTAAGTATTTTTATTTAATGAAAGGGGTAAGATAATGGTTGTTGATACCCTATATTATTTTTTACCCTTTCTAAGTGTAAAGACTGTGTTTTAAGATTTTTGTATAAATAGAGATCATGCGAATCTCATTTTATAAGATAACTCTCCCTCTTGTGAGAGGATATTGGCTGAAATTTGTGCCCTTCTTGGGAAATTATCTTCATATCTTTTGGTTACATTATATTGATATGGTTTATATTTTCTATTGGTGGAAGAAGTGATTCACTATCTCTCTTGGAGTGATTTTCTTGCTTTATGGTGGATATTTCTTGGTTAAAGGATGAGTTTTTCTTGTTTATGCTTGCACTAGGTAAGGAATCCATTTTGTTAATTCTTTCTTGGTTAAAAATATAATTTTGTAATCTTCTTGGGGATTATAAGTGCATAAAACCCCACCAAGGCCATCATCTTGTCTTGAAATAAGTTGTTTCACAAAGGAATACTAAGAGTAAAAGGGTTTACACCCTCCTAGGGTTTTCCTTAGCTTGTTTTGCTTAACTTGGGGAGTAAAAAGGCTTACACCCCCAAGGAGGTAGTAAAAATATCTCTTTATATTTTAAAGACTCTATAACACAATAATTAAAGGCACTAATCTCTTGCATTGGAGAAATAAGTCATTGCATTGGGATACATAAAACTACGAGATATTGGAATTGTTCAAGTTGGAATTTCTTCTACATGTTATAAGAATTGTTGTTCCCTAAAGGTGTCCTCTTTTATCCAACCATTTTTTTTTGTTATAAGTTTAATTATACAACCATTAGGGCTGCACCAAACCCTAAAAAAATTCTTGAATAACTCACAATTCAACCATAAGAAGTTTCTACTAATTTACCCCTACAATCTACTAGGCCTAGTGCATCTTTTGGGTGCATTACTTGTGATTTTTGGTGGCTGATTTATTTTTTTTAACAAGTTGTTTTATACATCCATAAGGCTGCAAAAGTATCTCTGCAATACTATCTATAACATCCTTACATTGATTCTAAAGTCTTATGATTTTACACTTTAGTTGTACTAGTATTTTGCTAACTTATCTCTTGCACCATTTGATATAATTTTAGCATATTTATTTGAATAATTTACTATATTTTTGTTGTTGATATACATCATTGTTTACTACTGCAATTAGGGACATAAATATTAACTTTCTTGTCCACCTAAAATTATATGTATATACTTGTCTTGTTCTTGTGTCTCGGGCAAGTACATCACTCTTTATAGGTACTCTTATCTCTTGGAAACCTTTGGCTACCACCAAGACCTTTCATCAAGCCATTATATACTTAGTATGTTAGCCTATAGGAGATACACTTCCATCATACCACTTTACATCTCATTTCCCCCTAGGGACACTGGGATTCCCCCCTTGAGGTGATACTTTCATCTCTAAAGTGACGGGAATACCTACCTAAGGTGATAGTGGGTATGTGTTCTCTAATTTTTCGCCATTTGGTGGTTGGGTCAAGATTTTCCCAACCCAAAACTTATGTAATAACATTTTGGCACCGTTGTTGGGGAGGATTTTGAATCCTCTTCCGAACCCTAACAACACTTTGTAAAGCTATCTGAAATTATTTTCCCTATCTTTCCTAGTGACTCCACCTAAAGGAATTTCCCTTTTCCACCCTTGATGAGCTCTTATTGAAGCTCATCTAGTGACTCCACTTTCCATGAACCCACCTTTCCTTTTTCCCCCTTTCCATCCTTTGACAAGCATTAGTATCATCTAGCGAATCCATTGAGGGATTACCCTAAGTGATGGAACCATGGCCTCACGAGACCTACCATGGGATTTTCATAATGTGTATCCTTCTCTTGATGTTCAAAATATCCATGGATATCCAAATCATTTCTCAGCAGAGTGGAGGGAAAGTTTCCCTAAATTTGATGGTGATCTAGCTCTAGCAGTCACTCATGTTGTGAAGTATATGAAGTATGCTTCAAGCTTAATTGTGCTACATGAAAATGTGATGATGAAAATTTTTGTATCTTATCTGGAAGAAAGTTAAAGAAAGTGGCTTTCACACTGATGTAATCCAATGAGTATCCCTTCTTCTACAAATCTCATTGAAGAGTTTCTCGAGAATTATTGACTAGCTATTCAGAATTCGCAAGATGTTTTCCGAGATCTCAAAGGCAGTGTTTGCAAAGAAGGTTTCCTTGTGGATGTTGAGAAAATGGATGAATATTCTCATGTTGAAGATATAAATGAGAAACCCAATTAAGATGAAGTGTTTGTACCGACCCTCCCTTTTGATGAAGACATCTAGGCCTCGATTCCTCCTACACATCAACAAGAGAACATGATGAGTCATGACCCTTTTGAATAACTTGATGATGTTTTATTCCATGAATATGGAAGTGAATAAGTATTAGAGGATCCCTAGTATATGACATATCCTTTTAAAAAAGGGAAAACAAAGCACTTTGCAGTAAGGTTCAAGCCTCATGTAATGATGAGGCGATGGAAGAGTGTGCCCATGAAGAGAAAAAAAATCTTGATGAAGCACAACATGTTGAGGCATCATTATATTTTCTCCCTCCTCATGAAGTTGAGGTTGTCCATTCATCCTCTCTTCTTTTTCATTAAGTTGAAGATGCAACTAGCCTCAGTGAAGAATTTGAAGATCATGTTGAAGTTGTCCCATCCTCTTCTCTTCCTACATACAAAGACAAATAGATGATCATTTATGCTCATGATATTATGAGATAACCTTTAGATATGGTTGATGAGAATATAGAAAATTTCATACAGACTGGAAGACACAGGTGGGATCTCGTTCATCTCATTTTTTATAGGGACCCTATTTACGACATTGAGGGTATTCGTCAAGAAAAGGGGTTTGAGTTGTCATCTTCAGAGGACTACTTTTCATGCGTATATGATTCATATGTTTGGAATCATGATGATGACATGATTATAGATTTATTCGAGGGTGACTGGTTGTAGCATTTTCAGGATGATTTGCAATCATCCCTTGGGATTTGTGATGCATATCATTTTTGGGATGCAGACTTGTTGTATGAAGACTCTCATCCACCTTCATCCTCAATTTTGGAGGAATATTAGGAAATGGCCATCTTAGAGCGATCATAGGTTCACTCTATAAAGAGGAAGTATTTTCATATCAAATATTTCTACAGGGATTCACAGATGAACATGCCACGTTTTTATTTCTCTAGACCTAAGGTTGTCCCTTACCACATATCTTCTCTGGGAAGCCTTGCGGTCTTCTTTTGATCTCTCATATCTTCTCAGTATTCAACAAGCAATGGATATCTGTGCATGAATGAAGATGAATTGTCATCTATATACGATAGTCCTCTTCAGATATGGGTTGATCGATCTTGTGGATATCACTTCAGGAAGGATTCATTGGATGATTAGGCTAATGGATTCTCTTTCCAACATAGTTTCCTCCCTCCCACCCATCTCCATGAGTTTCATTTTATGATTGATTATACATCTATTTGTGTTCATGATCATTATGTGCTTGAATTATCTTTGTTTTTTTACATAATTAAGCACATGGGGAGATACTTTGATAGGATGATCAATTGGTTGCACTAGATATATGACTTCACCTAACAGCTGCAAGACTCGATTCTTAAGGTCCCCAAGGCCCCAAGTAAGTAGGTAAGTCATTTTATTTCTTACATTTTCATATTGATTGCTCATGCTAGTTTAGATGCATATTATTTTTTA
This sequence comes from Picea engelmannii, assembly GCA_009831015.1. Lineage (NCBI taxonomy): Eukaryota > Viridiplantae > Streptophyta > Pinopsida > Pinales > Pinaceae > Picea > Picea engelmannii. The sequence continues at coordinate 344,722 of ML784463.1, read as the reverse complement.
TTTTTCTCTACTTGCATCTTGATTTCATGCTTAGTTTATAAATGTTTTGGAAAAATGCTAAAATTTGCTTTTCTAGATTAGTTTCATTTTGGATTTTGATGTATATGGACGAAGGGTGATAGAACCACCCTATATTTTATCATTTCTTTTTTCAATATAGGCACAGGTCTACCAAGAGATGTTTTGGTTCTCATGCACTCTACGATGAACACATGTCCCCAAGTAGGAGCCAGATGTTATCCCCATTTTGTGGGATAAATAAGGAGATGATGTCTCAAGGCCCTCAGGTTGCAAATATGGAGTGTCGAGAGACCACATGACTAGCAGTGTCGACTTGCGCATACAAAATCTTGCTCTATAACCACATTTTGATCCATTGTCAGTGCATCCACCACACCAGATAGCTTATGGAAGGAAGATGGGTCTTGCTCCATGAGGTACAAGTCAGGTATTGTAGCAGGTAATCACTCTAATATTTGAGGAATTTAAACATGTTGTATTTAAGTTTCTTTTAATTATAAAATTCTTGCTTGGACATTATTCTTTTGACCCTATTTCAACTTGATGAGTTTCATATATGTCCTAGTAAGTAGCCAACCTTTGGGGAAGGTTTGTGACTAGGGGTCCCTTAAAGGGTTATCGCGCCATTCCCAACCATACTTATGATGTTCCACTCATTACACTCCAATCATATTGTCTTCTTCTAGGCCCTTTGACTTTAGTGACCCAAGAAGGGCATGTACCTAATTTCATGGGAAGAAGGGGCTGAAGGCCCAGAGTGATTGTTGTTGGATAAAAAGATAAAATCATAAATATAGACCTTCCATATGCTTCACCTAGGGATCCCCAGGAAAGAAATGAAACGCTTCTGTAGAAGAAATGGGGGACCTACAAAAATAAATGATAGTGAATGATTAAATGGGTTAGTTGGAGGATGGGAGGTCTCATCACAAATCGACCTATCATGATCATGGGTATTTAGCGATAATACATTACCATCATCTAATCACCAGGACAGGGTAGTGGCTCTCAATTACACAATTGAAGGAAAGGGGGTCTCATCATAAGCCAACCTTCTCATTTCTGTGAGGTATTTGTGAATGACATTGTCCTTATCTAGACACCAAGAAATGATAGTGGCCTTCAACTTGTTCCTTGAAACATGAAATAAATATAAGAATGGCAAGAAGATGGGCTTGGAAAAAGTGCATCGCAAATGAAGGTGCCACACACCCTCTACAAAGGCACCCATAAATGAGATAATACAAGCCCTTATATTTCATGAAACACAAAGAAATATGAAGTATAAACCCCTTCCACCTCATCATCCACTACATAACCTTGAAATACCATCCTTGGGAACGTTCCCTACTTGATGGTTTTAGTCTACCCACTATGAATTTTATGACACCCCTCCAATACTTAAACTTGGTCAACTGTATAGGATTTTTTAGCATTTGTTTAATTGTATGAGGTTATTTTGATGCACATGTTTAGGTTCCTTGATTATTAGATTTGGTTTACACTTGTCATGATATCTTTGACTTGAGATCTTTGGAGGGTGTACCCTTTTGTTTTGCAAGACCTTGCTTGGTGGCTAGTTTTGCGAGAACAAGCCCAACTTGGGCTTCCATGGGGAAAGACTCCCAGAGTTTGGCTATTGTAGGTCCACACACTAAATCAAAGAGACATGAATTTAAAGTTGTAGATGGAATTATGGATGATCTTATCCAACCCCTATTTCCCAAACGAATTTCCTAGGAGAGGCAAAATGTCACCTTTTGAGGATTGACCTCATGCTTGAGGGGGTTTGATGGTGATGGAGTTATTGTACATTGACACTTGTCATATTTTAAACAAAGGAGACATGGATTTATCCTTGCACATGATGATTAGGCTCAAGGAACCTCAACGACCTCCATTCTCTTCTCCAATGACTTACTCAAAGTGTGAAAAATGTCCCCTAAAAGGGTGGCATCATCTTATTTTTAGGGTTTCTATTGTGTTAAAGTGAAAATTTGCAAGATACCAGATATATAAAATATGCAGAACAGGAACGAAATGCTAGAAATAACAGAATAACAGTAAAATATCCATCATAATCTTCACAATACACAGAAATGATATACGAAATAGCAACATAAATAACACTTGAACAGAAATAGCACTTGATTCAGATAGCAATGTTCACAGGCCTCTTCGAGGGGGAAACCTCCAATCTAGCAGCGCTCTGTTACAATAATATCCAAGCTAGGGTTCTCATACCCTCGACTCCTATTTATACTAAAAAGAAGCATCTAGAGGAAGATCCTTCTAGAAGCGGAAGCTTCTATTAGGTCTTCTTACATCCGC
>ML784463.1:316477-327916 GCA_009831015.1 Picea engelmannii | reverse complement strand
AATAACTAATTCATTGTTTTGATTAACATTACAGTATTTCTCTTTACCTGTCTCTATAGCTGTGATAGTTGGTGCATTAATTTCCTATCCACTTGGTTTCTCTCGCATTTCACCCTCTTGAGCTACATGATCTTCAATTTTGAGAAGATATAATATATAAGTATAAGCCAGGAAATAAATATCTACGATCACAGTAAATATTTATAATTCTGTAGCATACATACCGGAATGGGTACTCTTCTCTACACTATCACTGGACATGTGGACCCTAATTGTATGACATGGTGTTTGCTGAATACCGCTTGATTCACTACTGCGGTAGCACTGTTGCTTGAAAACAAACATAAATACTTAGTTAAGGGTTATATAATTAATAAAATATGAAAAGACTTTACAAGCATGCTATTGCGGTTTCCTTATTCATTTGATTTACCTGCGTGGCTGGGGAGATAGGTGTCTGGCCCAAGATTTGTCTATATTCAATGACACTTTTAAAACCATGCTTGTAACCAAGCTTCAGGTCCTCCTCAGTGGCAGCAGTGTCAAACATATTTAACTGCAATGCATAACACCATTAAAAATACCAATAACAAAAACATATATTTGTTCGCTACTATTAAATAAATATTAACCATAGTTAATCATTTAAATCTTACTACTCGGGCTTTGATTTTTCCATAGCCACCCTGGCCTAGTTTATGTTGGCCGTGTTTTTCCACTTTGGCCTTTGTTTCTTTGGATGTGTCTGGTAGCCTACATATGGAATTTTTGAAAAAAATTAGATATCAGAATTGTTACTTAAAACAGGAAAGAAAAACATAAATGCTCATATTTCATTGATAATATGACATGTGTTGTACCTTGATTGACTAGCTCGTGGTTGTCGTCCTTGTTTTTTAAACAAGTTCTCCTTTGCATCCTCTATTAGCGCCTTCCACTCTTTCTCGAAAACTATGGGAGGGTTCTCGTGCTTTAGATCTATTTGCAATTTATCCCTATACTGGGCCCTGGTGTATTTTAAATTCTCATTGGCTAACTTTGTAACCACTTTCTTGTTGAAAGTGTTGCCGAACAAGTTCACCATGTGATCTATTAAATCATCTTTCTTTTTTCCATCTTGGCCATTCCACCGTGTGCGAATGGTGGGGCCAAACAACTCCAATGATTTGTCATGTAAGTTTCTATAGAAAACATTGTTTTCTATAGTAACGTGTTATCCATTAATCAATTAATAATCTCAAGTTGTAATCCATTTCAATTTCATTAAAAAAATGAATCAATTAATGGGACAATTACCTGCAATCTTCTGAATCTTTATCGGAACACATCGTCATCCACCAGAAAGGTGACATCAAGTGATCTGGTGCTTTTAATTCGTTCTGCTCCATGCAGAATAGTATCATGTGCACCTACACTATGTTCCTCTCCGGAGTCATCATGTGGAGTCCCAGGCTTCGGCTCATCATGCTCCTACATGTCATGCTAGTCAAAATCACCCTGCTCATCAAGGGTTTCAAGGGGAACCTCAGGAGGCTCAAAAAACCTCACTTACACTTTCCTATGTCGACCTTTTTTTTGCATTGAACCCTCAATGCTACCTATAGTAGTTGCAGGATCTACAGGTTCCCCACGCACGGGGTTTAAAAACTCCTACAAACAATTTTTTTTTCTTTATTAGATCATATACAAAATATAAAACTAAAAAATGGATATGAAATTGTCATAGCTAATAAAAATATGTAAAGATGCCACTTACCCCATAATTAGTTATTGTAGTTTGTAGCTCTACAATTCTTGCCCTGTCCTCCTGTGTCAGGGGTCTTTTTCTAATCAAACCTAGATATTCCATGTTAGCCTTCTTCAAGGCCTTCGTTACAGTTGTCATTGGGTTTGTCGAATAATATATTTTGTCCTCATCAATATCCTCTGTGGGAGCCTGGACTGATGTTTAAACAATAAATCAATCAACAAAATTTATGAAATTCACCTCTAACATTAAAAAAATGAAATATTGCAGTAATATCAGAAAAACAATAACAAAATTTCAGAAATTTAGATGTTGTAGTTATAAGTTGTTGATGTATTTAACATTTACCTGGTAAGGCACTGCAAGTTCCTTTCCACGGTCACCCTGGAGATATGTAATGGGTGAAACTCGGACACGTTCACCATGGACAGAAGTTGACACAATAAATCAATCAACAAAAGTTATGAAATTCACCTGTAACATTTAAAAAATGAAATATTGGAGTAATATCAGAAAAAAAAAATAATGAAATTTCATAAATTTAGTTGTTGTAGTCATAAGTTGTTACTATATTTAACATTTACCTGGTGAGGCACTGTGGGTGCCTTTCCACGGTCACCCTAGAGAGATGTAACAGGTGAAACTCGGACATGTTCACCCTGGACAGAAGTTGACACAATAAATCAATCAACAAAAGTTATGAAATTCACCTGTAGCATTTAAAAAATGAAATATTGGAGTAATATCAGAAAAAACATAATGAAATTTTAAAATTTTAGTTGTTGTAGTCATAATTTGTTACTATATTTAACATTTACCTGGTGAGGCATTGCGGGTGCCTTGTCACGGTCACCTTGGAGAGATGTATCGGGTGATTTTCTACCACGGTCAGTACCCTGGATAGATGTTGACACAATAAATCAATCAATAAAAGTTAGGAAATTCACCTGTAACATTAAGAAAATGAAATATTGCAGTAATAACAGAAAAAAATAATGAAATTTAGTTGTTGTAGTCATAATTTTTTACTGTATATAACATTTACCTAGTGAGGCACTATGGGTGCCTTGTCACAGTCACCCTGGAGAGATGTATCAGGTGATTTTCTACCACGGTCACCCTGGACAGATGTTGACACAATAAATCAATCAATAAAAGTTAGGAAATTCACCTGTAACATTAAGAAAATGAAATATTGCAGTAACAACAGAAAAAAAAAATAATGAAATTTATGAAATTTAGTTGTTGTAGTCATAATTTTTTAGTGTATTTAACATTTACCTGGTGAGGCACTGTGGGTGCCTTTCCACGATCACCCTCTCCATCTATTCAATTTAAGTTGTAATCGATCAACAACTCTTCACCTAGAACTATTGTTTTTGTTGCACATACAAATATACGATTTCCTTCGCATGCCTCAAATATGCAATTCGGTTTTTTAGTTGTTTCCACTAGTTGTGTACTATTTATAAATCTTGCAATGTTTCTAGTAGCTTTTGGCCTTCCATCAATATACATAGTTTCCCCTTTATTTTGATTGTTATCTAGTAGTTGTATATAATTTGCGGCAACTCCGTATCTCCGCATACTTTGCGTATATCGGACCAACATCAACCAATGATTATATTTGTATAATGGACCAACATACTCCATCAATTTATCTATAGTTCCATAGCCAACCTTTATGCCATCCATGGAAAATAACCCTAATCCATGTAAGGATGAAGGAGCAATGCGATACATCCTCCCACCGATGAAGAAATCTGTGTCCACTTCAGGTAGCTCCTTAGGTGCCCATCATTGCACTAGATGTTTATACCTCAAGGGAAACTCAATGTCACCTATGCTCTCAACATCATAATTACATGACCCTTCATTGGAAATAAAAAATTGCATGTGAGTATGAAATCTTTTCCTTACCTTTTCCAACCTAGTTGATCTAGAACTGGTAGATCTAGTACAACACATCTCACTTTAAACCTCTCTTACTATATCTTGATCATCACTCAAGGAAGATAGATCAGACAGATACCTATTTGGTGGTACCTACACTTGTTAAAACAAGAAGATAAGTTATCGTGCCAATATACATTTTAAATACCAACACAGTTGCATATAGTTGCATAGTTGCATAAGTTGCATATAGTGGGAGAGGACCCCTAGATTGGTTGTGGGGATAAGTTTGGGCTTCCGCTACATATGATACAAATCCCGAGAGAAATTTTATACCTTAATCTCAACCAAGTTCTTAATATCTCATTGATTTCAATGTGCGGACAAGAATGGAAGCATGCAGGGGAGATTACTTTTAGAGGCGAGGATGCAAATATTTGGGAATAATTCATTGCAAAACTTAGAGCAATTCATGTTAGTATTAAAGATGAGGAGTATCATTTCATCTAATCAAAAAATTCATCGAGTGATTACAATATAAGCAAGATGAAGTTCAAAGGGTTGATAATGGGATATTACAAAGACCTAGGTTTCAATGGTGGAAATGAAAATGCCACAAACAATAAGACCTTTGTGAAGCCAAAGGATGTAGAATAATTGGCTTGCTCATCAATAGAAAGAGTTTTAGTCGATGAAGGTGGTATCCCACTACTACCTCGGCCTTCTTGTGGTGGATCAAAGAAGGGTAGTGATGAGAAGAGCTCAAAAACTTATCCTTTACCGTGAATCAAAAGTAGAAGAAATCCAATCGATAGAGGAAAGAAGGAGAATAAGACCAAAAGGTTTGCCTCAAACAATACATCCTTGTTTGTCACTACTATGGGAATAAAGGCCATAGCACTACTAACTATTGGTAATAAAAGGTATGTTCATTATGTGGGAAGAAATACCATCAAGTGGCATCTTGTTGGGAAAATAAAACCATGTGACACAAGATATGTTTATTTCAAAGGAGGAATGTCAAGAAGACTTCTCCAATCCAACGAAAAACTCAAAGGCACATGGAGAGGAGTATGTCAAACAATACTTGTATAAGAAATAAGTAATTTTTCCACCAATATAGTTGCATAAGTTGCATATAGTTTCATAAGTTTCATAAGGTACGTTTTGGAACTTAGGTCTTTTCCATGGTCAGGGAAAGAACATAAGGTTTTTAGGTCCTATTTAAATCTTTTTAGGTGCATATAGTTGCATATAGTTGCATAAGTTGCAATATAGTTGCATAAGTTGCATATAGTTGCATAAGTTGCAATATAGTACCAACATAGTTGCATTTAGTTGCATAAAGATGTTGGAACACATATCTATCATATAAAAAAAAACTACGTTTTGGCATGTGATGGCATAGGAAAGAGATTTCATACCACCTGTAAACCAGAAAAGAGAGACCAATGTTCATGGGCCTCTCTGAGGGGGCAACATCCTTTTAGAGAAGCTCCAATACAATAACAAACCTTGACAAAACATTGCATATCCTACTATCTCTACAAATAGTGTCTTTCTAGAAAAACCGTACTCATGTGTGGTTCCATCGCTAATGAGTACCAACCACTTAATGGGCCTTATTTAATAAATATGAACCTTTTACATTGAGTAACTACTCACTAACTACGTAATGGGCCTTATTCAAAGAAAATGGCCTTGTACATTAATTACCAACTCATAAATACCCCAAAGTAGGGACGTTAGGGTAGTTCCATAAAAATCATGGATTTAACGGGTTTTTTCAACATAGGTCAAGATGTTTCAAAAGCTTTGTAGGATTAAAAAAGGTATATTAATAGAGGAGAAAATTATATGTGTGTTTAAAATACAACACCACATGGGGAAACAAAGATGCATAAATAAAGAACACTAAAATTCTAGTTGTTAAAATGGCATACCAACTTTTGAATTGTCGAATAATGAGAAAGTCTAGCTTAGGGGAGTGAACTTTGGACATTTTTTCCATTGCAATCGCATGCATGTAGAGCACCACACTCAACTAGTGCAAGTACCTTATGAATGATTTTTTGGATGCAATGTAGAAAACCTAGGTGTGGGCTAACCTCTATGATATGGTTATGTTTTAGTAGCCTTTTCTATGTCACATTGGAATCCCTATGATATGGTTATGTTTTAGTAGCCTTTTTCTTCTAATATCATTTCTTATGTGCATGACCACCTCTCTACCTGTAGCAACCTCTATGAGGAAACCGTATTCCCATACTTATTCTGATTTTGAAGGCATGGTGAATAAGTGGGCATCTTCCTTCATATAGGAAATAAAACCATGAAACCTCATGATCCCAATGTGAGATGTCCCATCAACAATAAATAAAATGTATGAAATGTAACATCCAAAGTTGGACATCTCCACAAATTAGAAGTTTGAAATAAGTCAAACCTCCAATGATAGAAAGTGTGATACCTTCAAGAGAAACATCCCGCCAAACAAAGCATGGAAAAGTGCAGAATGGCCTCAAATGGTGGATGTCTTCCTCAAAAAAAGTTCCAAGCAAGTGGATCCATGAAAAAAGGCATCAAATTATATATGAACACATGTGAAATTAATTCAATGATAAACTAAATCCAATTTAGAGCAAGTAGAGTAAAACACCAAGTTGAAAAGGAGGATAGCAGATTTGGAATCTACATTGATTCCTAAACCATTGTTTATGTAACCATTGGCCATTAGGAGGTGAACAACTTGAATACAATCCCAAGATAATTTCCACACAAAAATGAGCCCAAGGGTTATTGTAGGGGGTTAGGGAGACAATTGCAACCAAAATTGAAAAAATATTGAAGTTGTTGATGGATCTATGGGAATTGATGAGCAAATCCTTTGTCCTTGACACCAAAATTATTTATTTGACCAACTCTTTGAATCAATGATTTACCAATTTCTCTAAACAAGAGATAAAATGAAGGCTTAGTGATTTGGTTATTGAGAATTCTTGGATTGATTGATTGATTCAATATCAATGCATAGAATTAAGCAAAGTCCATAATGGAATATTTTCCTTAAGTGTGAAATAGGAGGTCCCAATGGGACTCATGATGGGTTACATCAAGACCTAGGTTGATAAAGCATTGGAAAATATATCTAAGGCCCTGTAATATTTAGTTAAGAAGACAGTTAGGTTTTAAGAACCTTTCCAATGCCATGAGAGAATATAAAATCATGGATTTCAAATAAGAACAAGCTCACCTCCAAATTTTCAACTCTTCCCCAATTTTGTAAGTTTGCTCACTATAACTTCCCCTTCCATATTTTCCTCCTTGTTGTTCTTTTCCATTATACTATTTTTCCAATCAGTTTGATTCTTATTTTCTTCTAGGAATTTCCTATACTATTTTAGGTTGGTGTAGTCCCATCCCAACTCTTTTGAGAGAAAACATGACCATTTTATTTAAGTTTTTTTCATTGAAATTTGTAGAGGTTACCTCATCCCTTTAACCCATTGATGATAGAAACCCCGGTGCTCAATTTACCCCATCAATGACCATCTTGACATGGTTTTCACTCTTATTACGACCAAACATACAATTGTTATCAATATCTAGGGATTCATCATTATTTTGTTCCATCTCATAATGCAACCCTAGGATGTTAAATATATTTCCATAAATTTTTATAGCTGATGGTTTCACTTTCCATCGAGGGCATGGTCAAACGGTTGAGGGAGAAACCATCATGTGAAATGGTCAATTATTTAAGTGGGTGTATGAAGGATGGAAATATTCTTGTGTGCCTCCCCCAGCCAGGAAAGATAAACTAATGGATTATGGAGTTGATGACTCAGTAGCAAGGAGAAATGCACATATGTCATACCAACATGACACCAATAGGGAGAAATGCACATCTATGATACCAGCATGAAATGCAGTTGATGACTCAAGAACGGGAGAAAAACTTATAGATTTTGACAACATTTCTCGAGCTAGGGATCCTCTATCTCCAATGTCACTCGAGCTAGGGATGAAAGTCTCCTCTATCTCCAATGTCCCTTGATCTAGGGCTGATGGTATCCTCTGTCTCCAATTTCTCTTGAGCTAGGGTTGACCACGATCTCGTTTGTCTCCAATGTTGCTCGAGCTAGGGATGGAAATCCCCTTTGTCTCCTAGTTTGTCTCTCTTGTCAAGATATGTTTGAGGCAAAGAGTGTCGAGGGTTTCTCCTATCGGGATATGTTCTGCATGAAGAGTGTTGAGCCTCAAGCTAGGGATGACGGTGGTATCCTTTGTCTCCATTTTTTCTCGAGCTAGGGATGACATTCCCTTATGTCTCCTAGTCTATCTCTCCTGCCGGGATATGTTTGAGGCAAAGAGTGTCGAGGGTTGCTCCTATCGCGCGAGATATGTTCTGTGCAAAGAGTGTCGAGGGTTTCTCCTATCGTGCGAGATATGTTCTTTGTGAAGAGTGTGGAGCCCAGCTAGCTCTATTTCCTGCGGTGATCAAGACTTAAAAATGGGCGCGGGGATAGTTTTTAAATTTGGTTATATAAAGCATGGGTTGTTGGAAGTAGTTTTATATTTATTTAAAATTTCTCTACTAAATCCATGGTTTATTGATCCATTTCCCAATTTTATTTTCAACTATTTAGACCACCTCCCAAAGTTATTTAGTATAATTATGGAAAGAAAAGGGTATACATAAACATTTGAAAACTTGTCTTGGACAAATCAAAAACCACCTTTGGCCTTCAATCTTGCTAGGAGGTAGACACCAACTATATCCATAGAATTATTTTTTGGCCCATTGATTATTGGACCAATATGTGATGCAAAAATTCAAAATTCACTCCATGGTGTCAAAAAAATTTCAGGGCGGGAGAATGATTTATCCAAAAAATTATCAATAAATGGCTTTCCAACAATACTATGCTTGGGTACTAGAATTCCTTTGATGAATTCTTAGAGCACCTTAATATATAAAATTATCCTAGTTCTTCCACAAAAATCACATATAGGGTTAGGTCAAGGGAAAACCCTATCTAAAGGATGGAAATATTCCTATGTGTTCATATACACATCTATTAATGGATAGACAAGAAAAAAACATCATTAAAAAAGGATTTAACAACACTAAAAAAGAAGAGCCAAACTCTGAGGACTTCAACATGGCCATAATAAAATTCCACTCATTACACACGTGTTGATGAGAGTGTTTGTACTTTGATTACTACTTAGTCCCCACTATTAGATTGATATGCTAGTGACATACAAGAAGAAAACAAAGTTTACTTATCGACCCAAGAAAACAAGAAATTAATATAGGGATTTGAGAGAGAAAAGTGAATAGGAAAACCCACAAAATTGTGCTCCTTAATGTATCATCCAAACATAAATTTGAACTAGAGGACCATAAGGATGAGGAATAGCTCCAAGTGATTTTCACATAAGACAAGAAAAAACACCTTCTTTACTTTGCCATTGAAAAACCCTAGATATATATTTCTAAAACAAGATGGAAACATTTTTGAGCTATTTGATTGATTCAGTGAGACCAAAGCATGAAAATCAACATTAAACCAAAAACACACAAATATAGTGGGGAAAGAAGGTAAATTCTATCATAATTCAAAGAAAATATTACATCAATTGATCATACCTTTCATATGCATGATATGGATCTAAAGCTCTTCTCCTTGGGTGTAGATTCATTGGAAAAATAATTGATGAATCCCTTCAATCAACATGAGGTAATAATATAACTAATGAATTGGTAAGCCATAATATCATTTGGATGGAACAAGCCAAACACTAGAAAGGTGGCATGAAACTACCCACAGAGCAATAAGGAAATATTGACTTGGGAAGCAACTACTTTTGAAAGTAAAGTTTAAACCATGGGGAGATGAATCAACAAAGGTTAGAAATAATATAAAAAGGAGAATGATATTTTATAGTCAATGATGGGTGATTCAAAACACAGTTTTGGTAAATCATTGAGGTAAACAAAACTCAATGACCATTATGAATAGATGAAATGACACAAATGGGTGACGTTATGAAGATTGTTTGGTCAAGTGACACCAGTGCCTTCCACCAATGCATGCATTCAAGCCACTCATGAGTTACCTATTTTCTTGTTCATAACAATTTGATTATTTCATGTACTTTGCATTGTTCAAAAATTGGATAATCCTTGTTATCAAAGATCCATTCCTTTGTAGATGCCTCATTAGGATAAGGAAAACAATCAATGGTATAAATCATAGGCACTATGCCACACGTGACTAGATCCTTTTTCCATCACATTCATTATTTGTAAATTTCTTTGTTTATGCCAAATTTTCCTCCACATTAGGAGAAGGAACCATTCATCAATGGAAAAAGCCATTGCAAACAAGAGAAGGAAAACTCAATCCCAAATACTACCATGATATTGTTGATAATGTAGCATACTTCCCTTGAGGTTATATTTTTTCAATGAATCAAATCCTTAAACCCCTCTTTTCTCCATCTCTTTACATGAATGAGAGATCATCTAGAAACAGGAGAAAGAAAAGGATGAGTAAGAACCATTTATCTATCTAGTTCTAAATTTTTTAATTTGATGATTGATCAAATGGATATGATATTTAGTGTGAATTAATCATATAATTTCTAGGAGCTGGTGTTTTGATGACACATCCTTGCATTTAAATCTTGCACCAATGACCCCGAGTTAAGAAAGAAGTAGTTTGATGAATGCATGAACCTGAGAAAGGGAATCTAAGAATGACTTTGAATGAAATACCCAATATGAACAGATGAGACAAAATCCATGATTATTGAATGCTAGTAAGTTACCTTCTCACATAAGAGAAGTCATATACATGCATTGTAGTAATCCTTCCAATAATAAGAGTAATAGACATTCCCTATTATATTATTGAGGGAGAGGAAATGGACAATACAAAATCATATATTGGGTGTTAATTGAGTCATTATTATCGGGCCAGTGACAATAATTACTTTCATCAAGCACAAGGAGAGTCTTCCTAGAACAAGAAATTACATGCCAAGGATTATGTGTACTTTCCCTTGACTCATTATTCCAATAGTTTGTTTGGATCTTGTACAAAGTTTGTAAATTGAATTCAATTCCCATTTCTTTTGAATGTAAGGGATACATATAGAGGATAGGTGAAAGTGGATAGAACATGAATTAATGCCATCTTGGTCAATCTTAAGCAACATTCATTACATAGTAGTGAGTGTAGGAGCGAAGAAAATTGGTCATTGACATATCATGTATTTGTCTTGAATCACAATAAAAACCTTTCAATGTTGAGGCCCAACTATTGTGATGCATTAGCAAGGTGTTTTTTACTTACATAGAATTTGAGCATGCTTCTTGTCATATCTTGTAACACGTTTGCAATATGTATGTAGGTAGAAAATTCATCCCATATCAATTCTTAATATGATTCACTCATTACAACTATTTGTAATGACTAGGCTAGGTTGACCTTGGGTAATATCATGTCTCTCCAAATTCACTATATACATCCTATAAAACAGATGCAAAATAACTAGATTCTAGGTATACTTTCTTGGTCTCTTAATTCATTGCTCTTTCCTATCAAGGATCCTTGAGAATTATTGATCACATCCATGGTTAAGCATGAGTTATTATGCCATAATAATCATTTTAAGGAAGTTATTCCCACCCTCACAGTTAGTTAGTTAGTTGGATATTTTAGTGTGATTTTCTCTCTCGAGAATTATTAGGAGCACTTCTTGTTCAAATCTAATTTTGGAATACT
>ML784463.1:283158-299435 GCA_009831015.1 Picea engelmannii | reverse complement strand
CTTTGATACCATAATGTAACGTTCCCTAGCCCAACTAAGGCCCATTACGTGTGGAATACTCATAAAAAAATCAAAATTTTAATCTAACTAATTTATTGTAGCTTACAAGCTACGAATTACAAATGGATTTAACCATTTGTTGACATCATTAATTAAATGCATCTATATAATTCTAAAATCACTCATGAATGCAACTAATAACTTAGTACAACAACATATAAATCATTCTCATACACAGAGTTCATGTACAACAATTTAACTCATAAAAACAACACATAAACAAATAAAACACTTATCTTTTAATTCAGTTTTGCAACCACTTGCTTGGGATGGAAATTCCACCCAATCATAGACTTGTTGTTCCAAATATCAATATCAAGTCACCCCCAAGCTGGGGCTAGAAATCCACAAAAGAGGGTGGTCTCTCATTGTCCACTCACAAATAATAAATTACCACAACCCATTGGTATTCTCCTACAACTATCCCGATTTTCCACCCGATCCTTTCCTCTCAATCTACCCAAACTAAGGAATGTAGCCCTTCACTGATCTATCCCTTAGGTGTACCATTCATTTATCAGGGTCTCTCTGGAACAAGTAACAAGGAATATCTCTATTGGGAACTCAAGGAAAACCACTGCTAGAAAAATTGCCAACAAACAACAACAAACACTTGTTGTTACAATGCAACTCACACATGGGTTCACTCTTAAGGAATGACAACCCGATTCTTCATTCTTCAGCTCCAAAACACTCTAGAATGCTCAAGTGATCCATATTTAGGAGTGGAACGAACTGATTACAGACTGAATACAATAAACACAAAGATATGAATAATAACACAGATATCCAGATGAAAGGAGATGGCATCTATGGTTTTATACGGCACAAAGGAGCGGGACTGCGGCTGATTTTTCTTGAGTTTTACAGTTTGACAATGATTGATTTACCCTTTTTACCCTAGGTTCCCCCTTGACTGACATCTCCCCTGTCCGCTCCTGCTAACCACCATGACCTCGTATCTGCCCCTATTCCTAGTCCCCAAGGTCAACCATGGACAAAGGTTCATATTTTTCGAATCCTCTCACCACCTGCTGCGGTTCTGACTCTCCTATGAGGATTATGATAGTTGGATTCTCACCGCTTGACCATCTCATGTCTCCCAAACCTCCATCTCCACTTTCAGGAACACTCTCGACCCCACCCTCTTCACCTCAAGGAGAAGATGTCTTTACGGGAAGTTTTGGAACCTTTCCTGAGTACCTGGCTTCGAACCCCCTCTCTCCTGATAGATTCCTATCAGTCACCAACTCTCCTATAGACCTAGCCTTAGACTGGCTAACACAATATGAAGTAGTACCACACTCATAAACTTTTGGTATTGGGTCGGTGGAGAAAGAACCACAGACTGTAGAAAACGTTGTCTTGGATTCAAGCTGTAAGGGGTTGGGTCTCTCCCCTACACAGGGTTTTATCTTGGCCCATTTAAATGTTGAAGAGTAGTGAGGGTTTACACTAAACAAGAGGATACCTTGCTCAGAGTATAGACTAGAGGTTTCGTGGGACAACATGGGTTTTTACAGAGGATGACTTAAAAGAAAAATGAAAGGACCCTCCTCCAAGGGGAAAGTGGGCAATCTGCTACTAGGGAGAGAATTTGACATGAACAATGTCATACAAATGGTGAACCAGACACTAGTTGGGAGAGCCAGTAGCAGATTATTTTCCCTTAAAACCATAGATTCCTAGACAAATTCGGCTTGGAAATAAGACCTGGTTTATACTCCTGAATTCATTCAATTCAGCTGAAATTGGTTTTCTTTCAAATTCACTCAACTGGAGGATACTATTTGGGTATTGGGGAAAAATTGGAGTATAAATTCTTCCCCTCTATTGTTGAAGCCATGGAGTCCTCTTTTTGACACCACTAAGGAAAAAATGGACAAGATTATTGTTTGGGTCCGCTTTCCAGACCTTCCTCTACAGTTCTAGGCACTGGATTATTTCAAAGCTATTGAAAATTTTCTGGGGGAGTTCCTGGAAGAAGACCTATCCTTTGAAAAAAAAAAACAAAGGAAAATTGCAAGAATTCTGGTTAATCTTAATGTTAGGGAGGGGTTAGGAGAAGATATTGACCTTACTTGGGAGGGATATACACATACTCAATTATTGGATTATGAGAATGTATCTTTCATATGTCATTGTTGTCACAAGTATGGGCACCTAGTGGACTCCTACCATCTTCCTTTAAGAACAAAAGGATATTCCTTGTACAAAGAAAAGTTAAATCCCTCCTCCCTAGAACGTAGCAGAAGACAATAATTTTTTCCAGATCTAACTACTCCTGCCCTGTCGAAACCGAGGCCTACTATGAAGGTTACAGTTGATAAGAACCAACTAGATCACTCGCCAAACCTCGAAAGGGAAACTGAAGGACACTTGGAGATTACAATCTATTCTACAACAGACCCATACTTGTCAGTTCCTGGATCCTCGGGCATTAGTACTCCTTGTTCCCTTCCCCCTATTATTGTTTTAATTAATAATCCTTCTTTAGAGGGTAAGGATTGGACAAAGGCTCTGAGAAACTTATCACTTAATACTCTATCCTTAAACGTTCCCGTGGCTAGTCAAGATAGATCCTTTGATCCTCCCCTTTTGGAAGCCCCACCCCCCACTAAGAGACTATGCATCCTTGATGAAATATCTTCCTCCTCTTCTCAGTCGGTGGAGTCCTCATCTACTCTTTATTTCTTAAGATCCCAAACAAAATTCGTAGGTGGATTGGGAAAAGAGGAGATTGCTTCCATTTATAGGGGAGGACGGGGGAGAAAATACTTCCTTTCTAAAGCACAAACAAAGGCCAGATTTGATATTTTGGATGGAACACAACAATCTATTGAATGGGGACTTAGAGAAGTGAAGCCTTGAGGCAAGGTGTCTTCATAAATATCATGTCCTTTAACTGCAGGGGTTTTGCAGGAGCCCATAAAAAATCTTCCTTAAAAAGGGTAGTCTCTACAAAACACCCAGACTTTCTTCTTCTACAAGAAACTTTGGGAACTAGGGAGGAGGTAAAAGCTAGAATGGAGCACTTACTTCCTAGGTGGAGTTTCACGATGGTGGATGTGTTGGGTAGATCTGGAGGTTTGTCCATTGGTTGGAACTCTCAAAAAATACAAGTTCTCAATACTTGGGGTTTGGACTCAGGTATTGGGATTACATTTTTCCTCCCTGCCTTAAAAGAGATAGTCCATTTACTTAACATTTATGGACCTTATCTGAATAGGAAACCCTTCTGGGATACACTCCTCAATAAATCCTTATTCAAGGAACTACTTATCTTAGGGGGGGATCTAAATCTCTCCTTAGGCCCCTCAGAAGTTTGGGGGGACAGTGCGAGACATGATCCATTGGCGGACTACTTCAGTAACAAATTTGCAAAATCATCTCTTTCAGACCTAGCTCCACCCTCCCTCAAACCAACTTGGAAGAAAAACAACATCGGAACAACTGGAGTGGAAAAAAGACTTGATCGTTTCTTGATAACTGACTCTCTTTTGAAAAAATATTTGACCATCAAGAAGTGGATTGGCTTTGGAGGATTATCAGATCATCATCCTATGTTTCTGGAACTCAGACAGGATTCTGAAAAACTAGCTAGCCCTTTCAAATTCAACAAGACGTGGCTATAAGATGACTCCTTTTTAAAGTTAATCAAGGAGCATTGGATTCCCTTCCGACAAGACATTTCTCAGTCAACAACTTATCAGTTTACTGAAAATTTAAGAAGAATCAAAGATTTTGTAAAACCTTGGGCCATCCAAAAAATAAAATGAGAGGATAAGGAGTTAAAAGAAATTGAAATCAAGCTTAAAAATTTCTCTGATGATGAATGAGATCTATTGAGCACTACAGAAACAAAACTCAGATTACTAAATATGGAAAAAAAGAGAGGATAAAGTTGCTCAAAGAAAATGAAGAAACTTGGAGGTTAAAAAGCAGAGCTATTTGGTTGGAAAGTGGAGATGAAAACACAAAGTTCTTTCACGATTATGCCAAAGGAAGGAAAAATGTCAATACTATGTGGCATTTAAAATATCAATAAGGAAACTCATAAACTTCCTTTGAAGGGATGTCACTCTTAGGGAAAAACCACTTCAAAAACCTCTTTAAAGTAGACAGTCAAGCTATTATAGAGGAAGTAGTCAAAGTGGCACAATACTTCCCAAGATTTGTATAAGAGAAAGATAACCATCTTCTGATGAGTGAAATTATAGAAAAAGAACTACTAAAAGTTCTGCACAATTTTCAAAAGGATAAAAGTCTAGGCCTAGATGGATGGACTATAGAACTCTTCTTGGGATGCTATGAAATTACAGGAACAGATCTGCTAAAAATGGTGGAGGATACAAGGATTTTAGGCCGCATCCCTCAGAGTCTAATGCCACCTTCATTTCTCTCATCCAAAAAATAGATAATCCAAAGACTTTGGATGAATTCAGACCCATCTCACTCTGTAACTGTGCCTACAAAATTGTCTCCAAAATTATAGCTCAAAGGTTCAAAAAAATCCTTTCAAAGAATATCTCGGAACAACAATTTGGGTTTTTTGAAGGGAGACAGATACATGAAGCTATAGAAATAGCTCAAGAAGGATTACATAGTATGAATACCATGAAACGAAAAGGGACAGTTGTAAAAATAGATCTATCAAAAGCCTATGACAGAGTTAGCTGGTTGTATATTCAGTTACTATTAACCCACTTAGGATTTGAAGTTTCGTTTATTACATGGATCATGAGTTTTCTTACTACAACATCCTTTGTATTTCTAATAAATGGTTAACCCTCCCCCTTTTTTACTCCTGAAAGAGGGCTTAGACAAGGATTCCCCTTGTCACCACTCCTCTTTCTCCTAGTTGTAGAAGGACTCCGCAGAGCTCTTACTCAAAGTACGAATATAGGTGACCTCTTGGGGATAAAAAAATCATAGACTCTGTCCCTTACACACCTCCTCTTTGTGGATGACGTCTTACTCTTAAGTGGAGGGACAAGAAGGAAAGTTGAGACTCTAAGGGACATTCTCTCACTCTTTTCTAAATCTACAGGGATGCAAATAAATGACCAAAAATCATCACTCACTACTTTTCTGCTCTTGGAAGAAGAATAATTATCCCATCTTACCTACTTCCCCTTCAAAAGAAGGACTTTAGGGGAAGGACTAAAGTACTTGGGTTTTAATCTAAAAACCAACAACTATAGAAAAGAAGATTGGAATTGGCTCTTGCAAAAGCTAGATAAAAGAATAAATTCTTGGAGTCACTGGTGGCTGTCACGTGCAGGAAGATTGGTTTTGATAAAATCGGTTTTGGAAGCCATCCCTGTTTATTGGATTTCTCTCTCTTGGGTCCCTAAAGGAATTCTGAATGCTGCAAGAAAACTCACCTCAAATTTCATCTGGAGTGGCAAATCAGAGTCGCATGTAACTACTTGGGTCCGATGGGAGAAAATTTCCACACCAAAGTCTTTGGGTGGTTGGGGATTGAAAAACATCTTCCACTTCTCAAAAGAACTGGAAGCAAAGGGGGGTTGGCGTCTTCTTAATAATTCTAGTCTCTGGACTAAATTTATCCGACATAAGTACATTGGACCAGTTTCTCTTGAGGCCTGAATAAGAAGCCAACCAAAATCATTGAAAGAAGCCTCGGTGATATGGAAATCTATTGTAAATGATTTTCCAATTATAAAAAATGGTTTATCCTGGAATATTGGAAATGGAAACAGACTCAGGATAGGATTGGATCTCTGGTCAGGCAGTGTTGGGAACCATTTACTCACTGAATAGTTAATACAGTTGTTACATTCTAGAAATTACTTCTTCCTAACATCCCTGGCGGACTCCAACCACTCCACGCTATGGGCTCGGGGATGGAAGGACCCATTCATTTTAGGACTCAGTGAAGAAGAATCAAGAGAAATAGAACTCTTTAGCCATAGACTTAAGTTAGCACAACTCCGTCTTTCAGACTCTGAGGATGAACTAATTTGGGGTTTTGCACCCTCTCGATCCTACACACCCAAACTAGGTTACTTAAAGTGCCATTCAGACTTCATTACATAGGATACTATTTGATGGTGGAATAAACTATGGACAGTTAAAAGCCCAGAAAAAACCAGACTCTTCATGTGGAATGTCCTTCGAAACAAGGTTTTGACTCGGGATAACCATCATAAACAGAATTTTGTTGGCTCAAGATGGTGTCCTCTTTGCAAAAAAGAAGAAGAGTCTTCTACCCATTTTTTTTTGAATTGTAGTTACATCAACAAAGTTGGGATGGAGATTTCAAAATTGCTTAAATTACAATGCTTGTGGGAGGGAAGGAACTTTGAACATTCCTAGCTATTGTGGTGGAATAATAAGTCTTACAAACACCTGAAAGCACTCCCCCTCTTGGTCATTTGGGGAGTCTATCTTTCACAAAACTTCATCATCTTTAAAGATGTTCCGCTTCCACCAAAGATCTCAGCAACAAACAGTGTTTCCCACTTTCCCTCCTCCTCTCCATCCCCTTCTAGATCACCCTCCAGACGAACGCAAGATTTAGTACTCGACAAGACTTATCCCTAGATTTTTTTGATGGAGCCTCACAACAAGCCCATTGTGGAGGGGGATGACTCCTCTACATTTCTTCCACACATTTTTTTGTCCTAACTTCAGGCTTCAGAACAGGAACAAACAATTTTGCATAACTAATGAGCTACAAACTACTCATTGTTTTTTCCATAGAAAAAGGGTGTCGGAGACTAAAAGTTTATGGGGATTCATTAAATGTTATAAATTAGATAAAAGCCACTTAGATATGTTTAAACATAAGACTTGCTAGATTGGTGGAATATATACAACGATTGCAGACAAATTTTGACTTCATTGATTTCCAACATGTCTACGCGGAAAAGAATAAAGAAGTGGACCAGAGGTCGGAAGAAGGTATCAACTTGGCTGTGGGCCAATGGAAAATAATTGAGCAACATAATGAATAGTCAAATGAATTTTGGAACAGTCCTTTTTTAGAACAAATCTCTAGATTTTGAGTAGCACTTTGAAGAACAGGAGCTTGTTTTTGATCAGCGATAAGGTTTATATATATATCAGTCATACATTATGCAATGAAGAAGCTTAAACATCTACAAAAGTAGTTCTGAATTGTAGAAAACAACATTCATCTATAAGACTACAATGTAACTGAATGCACCACTTTTTAGGTGTATATACAAAATGTAATTTTGTTCCTAAGTAATAAAATTACTCTTTTTTTCCAAGGAAAAAAAACACATATATCTAGTGAACAATATCTTCTATTAAATAAATGAAATAAGATGGAACTGTAAAACTTGATAATTGAAACACTTGCTTGAATGGTGGTAGCTATCTCTGAGAAGAGATGTGGCTTCTACGTGCATCCTCCTGAGAAGAATGATTTGAATGAGGCTCTAGAGGACCTTTTGATATTACTCATGAATGCCAAAACCCTAGACATCCAAAACCCTAACCCTAGAAGTTGAAATGCCAAAAGTCATGTGGGACCCTATGGGTAATTTGGTACCTCAACTCCCTGGGGTCGTAAATTTTGCATACGAAATTCGTTTTAGGCACGTGATACCCCTTTGGAAAGGTATTTTAGAGAACTTCACATTCTGTCTTCAAAATCTGACTCTGTCTACAATTTGACTGTGGTGAGCCAAAAAAAACAATGTTTAGGGCCCCAAAATGGCCCTGGAAGTACAACAAGATGTGATAACATGAAAACATACAAAATAAGCCAGTTGGATTAGGAGAGAGGCCACCAGTATCCACCTCGAGGATTTGTAGGGATTAAAACATCCCCAGAAGTGTAGAACACACGATTACAAAGAAGTACATAAGAACGTGTTGAACAAAAAACAGACAAGATGAGCCAGTTGGAATAGGTGGGTGACCACCAATATCCACCTGGATGTTTTCTCCATTTAGGAAGAAACGGTCTCCATTACATTGAGTTCCCCCATCGGGTGAGGAAACTTCTATTGGATTTGAACCCAGGTGAGCCACTTGCCTTGGTGTAGGAGTTTCCCTACCTTGACAACCCGATAAAGTTGGATCCTCTATCGGAGAGTGCCCTTGACCTGTGTGTCCACTATATGATTAGTGGATACTTGTTCCATGCATTCAAGGTAGAGCTTTGTTGTTTTCAGTTGCTCTGTGATCTCTGAGGTTTCCAATAATCATGGAAAATATGGCCGAAGGAGGTCCACATTGAACACTGGGTGCAATCCAAGGAAGGGTGGAGTGTTGAGCTCAAAATCATTGTTACCCACAACCTTGGTGATAGTGTGAGGCCGATAGTGAAGGGGGAGAAGCTTCCGATGGGATCCTGTGAGATGATCCTTCTACAAATGTAACCAGAATTTTTTACCAACCTGAAACTGGTGCATCACCTTGTGTTGATCATGGCGCTTCTTGTACTTAGCATTGGATTTCTGCAAAGTCTCTTGGACCTGTTGGTGGATGTGCTAAATCCATTCAATGAATCTGATGGCTTTGTCGGTCTCATACTAAACATGAGAATATTTTTTATGTATGGTGGCAAGAGGTAGTGTAACATCCATGGGACCCAAGGGTTGAAATCCCAGCCCCGCCTAAAATGGGCTATGGCCGATGGAGCTATGGAGAGCCATGTTGTAACTGTGTTGAACACAGGGGAGACTCTCATCCCATGTATGTGGATTCTTAAAATTGTACATGCACAGGATGTGCACAATCATCCGATTGACAACCTCTATTTGGTCATCTGTTTGGGGGTGGAAAGAAGTGGATTTAGTGAGCTTGGTGTCAAACAATGACTAGAGACTCAACCAAAATGTGTTAAGGAACCTGTTGTCCTCGTCAAAGATGATGGTCTGTGGTATCCAAAAAATGGACCCACACTCGTTCGAAGAATAGCTTGGCAGTATCTTTTGCTATGTTATTCTTCTTGCAGGCTGTGAGGATGGCCATCCTTGAAATCTGATCAATGACCAAAAATACGCAGTCATTTCCTTGCTTGGTGGATGGAATGCCAAACATGTAATCCATTGATACAGATACCCAAGGCTTATCGGGAGTAGGAAGAGGGGTGTATAAGCCTTTCGTCTTGATGGTTGGCTTAGAAATGGAACAAGTAGTGCAAGATCTGATATACTTTCTAACATCATGTTGAAGTTTTGGCCAATAATAATGTTTCTGAAGAACGACCATAATTTTCTCCATGCCAAAATGTCCTACCATCCGACTGTAGTGGACTTCCCAGATCATCTTTGAATGCTTGCTTGTAGGAACATAGAGATGGCCCAGATGGCATAATAGTTCATCTTGAATGTGAAAATCAGTGACAGACATGCATGTACCCAAGAGATGATAGGTGGTGGTGAAGTCTGGATCTTGCTGATAAAGTTGGAGCCACTCATATGCCTCATGTACATAGGAATGGAGCACAATGGTGAGTGAAGCCACAAGAGGTCTACTGAGGCAGCCAACGACATGATTTGAGATCCATGTCTTATACTTGATGTTGAGATGGAACTGTTGCAGGTAGGTGGACCACTTCTTATGGTGGTTTTTTTGCAATTTTCACTATGTCTGTATGAACTATAGAGGCTTGTGATCAGTGTGGATGATCCTCTCCTTTCCCAGAATGTAATGTTTCCATTGATGAAAGGCTTGTATAATGGAATACATTTCCTTGGCATAGGTGGGGTATTTTCGAATAGTATATGAGAGTGTCTCACTATGGTATGCCACTGGATGGTCATGTTGAGTGAGAATTGCTCCTACAACATAGTCATATGCACCAGTCTCAATCTCGAATGGTTGTTACACATCGGGCAAGGAGAGTAATGGAGCTGAGAAGAAGTGATGCTTAAAATCATCGAATGCTCATTGTTGTTCCTTTCCCCACATGAACGTTTCCCTACCACTTCCCTTGGTCACCTAGTTGAGGGCCCATGCAATATGGGATAATCCCAACATGAACCATCGATAGAAGTTGGCCAGTCCCAACATGCTCCAAAGCTCAGTTAGTGTGGTCGAGGCTAGCCAATCATGAATGACTTGGATATTAGATGGATAAACATGTACCCCATGCTCATCAACAATGTAGCCCAAGTATTGGACCTTGTTCATGCCAAAAGAACATTTTTCTAAGTTGGCATATAGCTTGTGTTGTCGTAGAGTGCTCAAAACCTGCTGAATATGTCGCATGTGCTCCTCCCAAGTTCTTCTAAAGATGAGGATTTAATCCAAATATACCACCACAAAGGATTTGGTGAAGGGTCGTAATACATTATCCATAAACCTCATGAAAGTGGTTTGTGCATTTGTTAGGCCAAAGGGCATGACCAACCATTCGAAGAGACCTTCTTTACATTTGAAGGTTGTCTTCCATACATTAGTTGGTTCGATGGGACCCTGGTGATAGCCAGACTTTAGGTCAATCTTGCTGAAGAACTTTGCCCCCTTAAGTTGGTCAAGAAGGTCATCAATCCTGGGAATTGGGTACCAGTTCCTGACTGTGATTTTTTTCAAGGCTCTATAATTAATGCAGATTTTCCAAGTCTCGTCCTTCTTCTAAACCAATATAGTTGGGCTTTTGTAAGGGGAGGAGTTGGTTATTATGTTCCCCTTTTGAAAAATATCTTGGATCTGATGCCTGATTTTGTCATTTTCCATCAGTGAGCGACAATAGACTGGTCCATTAGGTAGAGGTGCACCAGGGGTTAGATCAATTGGATGCTTGACTTGGCAGTGCGTCAGTACCCCGGTGGGTGAGGATAAGATGTATTTGTATTCTTCCACGATCCCATCCACTTGCTTATACTACACAGAGGGGCTCTGTGTAGAGGCCACAGATGTGGCAACAACCTTTTTCTTACTATGAGCATGGATCACAAATAAGACAAACTTCCCGGTCTGTGAAATGAACATATTGCATTGCTTAGAAGAGATTAAAGAAATAGTGGTAGGCGACGCTACCTCTAGTATACTGTACAATTGTCTACCCAAAGTAATAATATCACTGTGGGGTATAGACTCATACACAACATGACACTTACACAAATATGGTTTTCCTAAAAGAACATCACAAACTTCAAGGGGAGCAATATCACACAATACCTCATCTTTGAAAGGTTTGATTCCTTAGGGTAGACAACATTGTTGGCTGACACGAAGATATCTTCCTTGATGAAGCCAACCGATGGTGTAGGGATGTGGGTGCGGTTTCGTTGGGAGGTCTAGCCGCTTGATGACCTATGCTAAAATCAGATTCTTCTGATTGTCGCTATTGATAATGAAATGAAGTGGAGCCCCATTTACCCAGATCTATGAGTGAAAGAGGCGTTCCCCTTCCTCTAGTTCTTCTAGTTCACTTGGTCGGATTTTGGTGGTAGAGACAATGGAATTGGGTTTAAAATCGATAATCCACTTCCATCCTTTAGTATTTGATTCAGAATCATAATCGAACTCCAACTCGAAATCCTTCAGCTCAGCCACGAGTGACTGCTTGGAGCGACATTCTTCAATGTTGTTCCAAGGGATTTTATGGTACTCACACCATTTTCCCATGTCCTTCTTTGTCTTCTCATTGCCCTTCTTTTGTTATAGCTTGGACTGGTTGTCCTGAGAGTGGCCATATCATCTCAGTCCCTTTTTGTGTGGGTTGGGGCCTCCTTTTCCCTACTTCGGTTGTGAGGAGTTTGCAGATCCAAACTCTTGCCTCTTCTTCTTAAATTTCTGCTCAATATTGACAACATACTTATAAGCCATGCCTAATGAGGTGATTTACAGAAACTCCATTTATGTTTGAATGTATCTATGAAAACAACCATAGTATTTGAGCACTGGATGATGCTCAGAGTCTTTGATACCCAATTTGGTGCAGAGGGTATGGAAAATATTGGTGAAATATGATATTGTCTGGTCCCTTTCTTGACGTAGGGTAGTCCATCTTGTACACTGGTCCTCATAGCTTCCAACAAGGTAGGGGCCACCAAAAATATTTCGGATTCCTCTATGTCTCTTTTCTCAGAGTAAGTATCCCACCAATCCTTAACATGGGGGATGGCCTTGAGGAGTGCAAAAGTAATGTTTTCCCTATCGAAAAAATTGTGGACCAAAAAATACCCTTCAAGTAGATTCAAACATTTATCTATAACATATGCATCTATCAGTCCTTCCAATAATGGAATATCAAAATTTACCTATACCTTGAAGGGGGTTGCATGGTCTCTTAATGAAGATGCTTCTCCTATGGGAAGTCATCGAAGGATCTACGCAAATTTTTCCATCATTTCATTCCTTTGTCATGCAAGGGCTTCCTCAAGAAACATTTTAATATTATCTCCTTCTCCATCATCTTTCTTTCTGTGCCCCATGGGTTGTTGTCAGGCTCGACGTGAGTGATCTTGCAACATCTAGATTGGTTCGAGTCCCAACTTCTTGTACCCAGATCTTGTCAGGGACATGCACGAAGAAAAATAAATGAAGAGCAGACTGCTCTGATACCACTAATACAGATTTAGGAGCAGAACAAATTGATTACAGACTGAATACAATAAACAAAGAGATATGAAGAATAACACAAATATCCAATGAACAATATCTTCTATTAAATAAATGAAATAGGTTGAAACTATAAAATTACATAACTAAAACACTTGCTCTAATGATGGTATCTATCTTTGAGAAGAGATATGGCTGCTACGCGCATCCTTCTGAGCAGAATGATTCCAATGAGGTTCCAGAGGCCTTTTTGATATTACTCATCAATGCCCAAATCTTAGACATCCAAAAACCTAACCCTAGAAGGTGAAACTCCAAAAGTCATGTGCGCCCCTATGGGTAAGTTGGTACCTCAACTTCTTGGGGTCATAACTTTTGCATACGACCTTCATTTTAGACACATGATAGCCCATTGGAAAGGTCTTTTAGAGAACTACACATTTTCCCATCAAACTTTGACTTCGTATAAGTTTGACTGTGGTGAGAAAAAAAGCCATGTTTAGGGCCCCAAAACAACCCTAGAAGTACATCAAGATGTGATGACATGAAAACATACAAAATAATCCAGTTGGATTAGGCGAGAGGCCACCAGTATCTTCCTAGAGGATGTGTAGGGCTTCATACAACCCCATAAGTGTAGAACCCACGACTACAAAGAAGTACAGAAGAATGTGTTGAACACAAAATGGACAAGAGGAGCGAGTTGGAATAGGTGGGTGGCCACCAATATCCACCTAGGTCATCAAGAATTCTCCCTCCATGGTTTCTCTAGCTCCAAGCTCTCTTTTATACTCTCTCCTTGTTGTTCATGCAAAAAAAATATTGACTAATCAAAACTAATATAACTTCTCATACAATTTTTTCTCTCTTTTCTTGCTTTCTTGACTCACACACTTCCCCAAGTTGATTATACACATCCCCATGCTCCCAATAACTATGGGATGTGAATTCTCACACCCACTCCCTTACATGCATTCAATGATTGGCTTTGTGAACACTCAATCAGGAAATAGAGTTTAATACATAATGATAATAAAATTAAGGAATGTGGGTGGAATTAATAGACAGGGGCAATTCCCCCTTGGACCCCCCTCTTAGGAATTCTCTTATACCCTCCCCTCTCTTGTGGATTAATACAACCCCCATATTTATTCATGTCCCCTTAGCAGCTGACATTACATTTATTATTAAAATTCAGAAATACAATTCACATATACATTGTTTGGCTGTAGCCATACATTATATCTACATTAAGCATTAATCAAACTGGGGATTATAGCAGGGATGTTACAAGTGTGTAACCAATATCTCTTAAAATAAATTTGGTCTGCTCAAATTTGATTTTCCAAGATGGCCCTAAAGAAGTTAGAAAATTCACATTTCATGGCTTATCTATGCCCAATCTATTAGATTTGATCTAGTTGGGACCACTTTTGTAACATACTCATTTTGATCCCCTAATTAAATATGTAATTAATTACACTAATCATTATTTTAATTTTGACATGGATAATTGATTACTATGCCATGGTGATCTAAACATGTCAATGTTGTAAATATTATATCCTTCAACTAAATAGAAGGATGCCAACAACTGATTGAGGCATAAGTGCCTACAGGGACCATGATACCATGAGTGGGGAGAGGACCAAGAAAGGGTTCAATATGCCTAATAAATCCCTATCCACCTTTTTCAAATTGATTCCTATGATGTCAAATTAACCTTGGGAATTACCCTCCATTTTCCCTTATTGACTTGACTAGCCAATCATTGAATGTAGTTGGTGGAAGGACCACCTTCAAAACTTATGACAGGAATGGGTTGAGTACTTTAGGATGGGATTGATGAAAGGTATGGTCAAATCATATTTTATAAAACTTTCCCAATATTTTTGAAATCATTCCCACCATTTATGGGTGAGTTGCATTAGAAAGGGAGATTACTAATGGAGGAGGAAGGAAACATGTGCATAGGGGGTAGAGGAGAAGATATGCAAGTGTGCATGAGCTTGAGAAACAAGGGGAAGAATTTGTGCATGAGAAAGGAAGTGCATGAGATACTGAATAATTTGTTGGCATGCAAATTGAGCATAAAAGAGAACTGGGGTGCAATATGAGCCAAGACACGTGTTAAACCAGTTAAGAATTCCTTGTTTGGGACCCTAAATTTTGTGAAAAATTCTTATGAAAGCTAGAGAGTGGGACTACGATCTTAGGCCATGTTGATAACATGAGGAGAACTAAATGGAAGATATTCCATGAGGAACTATAAAGTAGTGAAAGGGAACTCGCTCTTGTGTTGTGTTGATCCAACATGAGAGGTGCCTTAGTTTTGTGGAATTATTGATAGTCAGAAAGGAGTTTCCCATGAGGTTGTTCATTGAAGAATTTTTCATTTTCCCATAAGTGTTGAGAGCCTTTCCCGAAAATTCACCCTTTTGGTATCATTTTCTAGCTAGGGGGTGACCATTTGTAGAAAGAACTAATGCAACTAAGCCTATAATTGGGTGGAAAAGTGCTAACCCTCATCTAGCTTGTTAAGCAATCTCAATTTTAGATAAATGCTCTTACCATGCTTAGAAATTTACTTATATCTTGGATTACGGTGTTTTATAAGTGATAATTGAATTTGATTTTAATAATTATATTTACATAAATTGTGAGGTGTACATGGTTGTGGTAAAGAGTATGGTGAAGGAATTATGTATGCACGGGTGTGATGAATTTTTCTATTTGTTGCCTTAGGAAATTGAATCAGTTTTCCTATGTATTTTTTTCATAGGCTCTATCTTAGATAGTGCATTTTTTCATTCCTTTGGTAAAGATGCTATTCTTAGAATCTAGACTAAACTATCTTCTAGATGCATACATTCCTAAGTACTTTAAGTTACTACACTAAAGTAACCGTATATTGCCTAATATATGTTTTTAATCCAATACAATGAATTTTTCATTAGTGTGGCAGGATAATTGTTTCTTGTTCATAGGTAGGAGGTCATATGAAGCTAGAGGATTAGTTGAGAGTTTAGCAGGGAATGAGAAGCTTAGAGTCCTAGCAACTTGTTTGATTTGATGAAATGCCCATGCATTTTATATATGAAAATCATGAATGCAAAATATGTCCTTAGCTTGGGTTGAATATCCTTTGTAATTGGATTGAGTGAATTGGACTGATAAAGGGTGGTTGGGTCTTAATTAAAAACCTATGACTAATGCATTTATTATAATGTTGTGAAAATGCATCTTTCTCCCTCAATCCCTTTAAAAGAAGCAAATTGGTTATGGATTGATATTTTATCTTGGAAAGGACTAAGTGATTAAATGGCATAGGAAATCCTTCTCATCGTGATAGATTTATGAAAGTTGTGTGCTTATCTTATGAACCTTTGTTTTTGAGTTATAAGTATCTATGAGATTTTTTCCAAGCATGTTACTAGATTACAAGAGCATGATGGATGGTGCAACTCACTTAAATTGTATATATATGTGTGTGCACTCATGTTTGTAGGGATATATAGATGGACATGCTTTTTTCCTGAGAAAATATTGATTTTAAACGATTTAGATCCCTTTCTTATGTCTTGTCTAAGTCAAGGGGAGCATTAAATAAGTGAAATCCCTTGTGGAGAAAACTTAGCTAAATTTTGGAAAAGTTTGAAGGGAAAACTTGGAAAATTTAGTGTATCGCATGAAATTAAGTT
>ML784463.1:257294-282272 GCA_009831015.1 Picea engelmannii | reverse complement strand
CTTCCCATTGTGTTTTACGTCATGTCAAATGATTGAATTCACTATGAAGTTAATGAGAGTTTAATCTTATTTTAGTAATGTTAATTATCTTCTTTAAGCTAGCTATTGTAAAATGCTACTTTTGATCTTCTAACTTGGGGTTAGTGGTCTCTTTATAGTACATCAACTTTCTTTTATTATCTATTTCTTTATTTGTACATAAGTTTTTTCATCTCCAAAACAAAATACATGCTAATTCAAAATGGGGGTAGTACACTTCTAACCAAACATAAATATCACACTAGTCCCTATGATAGGGGAGAAAATGCAAGTTTGTGCTCCCCCTCATGAATTCTTTCCCCAAGAGAAGCACCACTTGTAACATCCCCAGTTTTAATCCCCAAAAACTATAAAATAATTGTATAAATGTGATTTAGGCTAGTGAGCCAATATGTTGGGGCAACGATCTCGTATTGACTAATATGGTTGGGGACCAAGATATGTAAAATGTATATTGGAAATGGTTAATAAAAATGATAATCGCTAACTGTGATATGAGAGGGACGATAATGATAGGGGGTTAAGATTCCACAAGAGAGAGGGGTCCAAGGGTGAATTATTCATGGGTGTTAATTCAAACCTACATTCCTGAAATTATTATCATTGTGTATAACCTTCTATTTGTTGTCGGTTGTTCCCAAAGCCAATCATTAAACTCATGTAATAGGGTGGGTGTGAGGAGTCACATCTCATAGTTATTGGAGAGCATGGCCATGAGTACAATCAACTAGGGGAAGTCTAGTGAGAGTCAAGCAAGCAAGGGGGAAGAAGGAAATTCGTATGCAAAAATGGGACAATTTTTACATGCATATTTTGGGCAGAAAGAGAGGAGTTGAGTGTTGGGAAGAGCACCAACTATGTTTTTCTCGAGGGTAGGCATTATTGAAAATTGTTTATGCTGAAATGGAGG
Organism: Picea engelmannii; assembly: GCA_009831015.1. Classification (NCBI taxonomy): domain Eukaryota; kingdom Viridiplantae; phylum Streptophyta; class Pinopsida; order Pinales; family Pinaceae; genus Picea; species Picea engelmannii. The sequence continues at coordinate 281,323 of ML784463.1, read as the reverse complement.
TCTGTGTGCCTGTAAAAATGGGATGTAATCCTATAGTGCATTTCCTATTGAGGAAATGGATTAAGAGTCTTCGGAAAATTGTTATGAGAACTCCTGGAGAAACTGATAGCTCCTGTAGTCCTCAGTGGAGATATTATTGGCCAATCAAGTGCACTGGAATACCTAATAAATGAACGGTACAACCCAATGGATTGAGAGTAGTAAAAGGGGGTACATTCCTTGGGTTGTGCAGGTTGAGAGGAAGATAACTAGTGGATTTGAACTACCGTGGGAGTAGAACCTAGGTTTTTGGGTTGCTAAGTGTGGAGAGTGGACAACCATGAGGGTCAGATCTCCTTGTGGACACATAGCCTTAGCTTGGAGGTGGCATGTTGTTGAGAGAAAATGAAAAACAACACCTATATCTAGGAGTTTCATCCTTCATACGTGGCTAATTGGTTAATTTTTATAAACAAATAAGTTCTATGTTATGTTATTATCTTTATTCCATTGTGAAAATGGTTTATATGAATGTTGTGCATTTGTTGTTTGCTTGAACAGTTGCATTCATGGTTATTCTATAAATGTCATTATATGCATATTTAATTATGATCCCATTGCCCCTTCATTTATTTTATATGTATGGGGCGTTTTTAAATTTCGTTTCAGCAGGTTAAGTCATTTTTGCACTAATGGGACTCGGCTTGGAGGTCGGGCACATTACAGAATGCTATCAGAGATCAAGGTTTAACACCAAGATTGTAAGGGTCGAGGCTAGCGTGAATTTTTCATAAATGTTTTGTTGCATATGTTCACTTGTGACATATTTAGGGAAATACATGAAAACAGAGTGAAAATCCTCAAATTTATGAATGAATTTGAGTTTAATTCACCTCAGAATAGTCGAATGAAGGGGTTCATGATGTTGATCTATAGATTGCAGAGTTAATTTTTCGATGGTGTGAATGAATTGGAAAGTATAATCATACTACCCAATTTTTCATTGTGCTATAATGCGATTTTTCAAAATGTAGGAATTCTATCTAAAAAGAAGTAAAACATAGATGTTAGAGCAATAACAAAAAAATCCACATGGACCTCATCTAAAATATATTACAAATAATTATTGAAGCACCTTTGTTTAATCTTCTCTAAGGAAAACGGAAACATAGATTTGAAATAGACCATTGACATTTTCGTAGGAAAGAACTATTCTAAAAATAATTAGAAATATTCTACAATGTTTATTATTCTCTCTACTAAATGCATAGTCAAAACTATTGATGTTTGAAAATATGAGAATTCATCAAAGTTTAGAGGTTTGCATACTTGACTCAAATAAAGTTTAGGGGTTTACATACTTGACTCAAAGACTATACAACTGGTATTTTTCTCTCCCAAAAGAGCTAACTAATTTCTCAATGATTATGAATAAGAAAGTTCCCTCTACATTGCATTCTTCTTTTTAGAGTATTTTTTGTAATTTTTATTTCTATCTCAACTATAAATGGTTCTACATTGTATTCAACCTTTTTAGAAGATCTTGTATCTAGTTTAGTTGTTTCTTGAATTGAAGAAAAAACAACAGGTCCATGGGAATTATGGCCATTCAATTTTGATTGTAACACTGTAGTAAATACAAAATGAGCAATGAAACATGGGGAATAAATCGGGCGGTAAATCCTTTGATCATAATTTATAAAAAACTCTCGCCAGATCTCGAAAACCATAATCCCCCATGAAAAATTTAAGAGTTGCTTACAAGTGTTCGGTTATTCATTGTCATCATATGATCCATAGAAGAGAGGACCATTTCATTGGTGGGAATGGAAAAATAATAACTTGGACAAAGTTACATTTACACAAGACAAAAGATAAAATGAAATTACCTCCCGACTTTAGTCATCTTCATTAAGCTCAAACTTTGATTTCTCAGAATTTTTAGGCGTGGCATTCTGAACACCCCCTTCATGTTCAAAATTCATGAAAACACTTTTAATCGAACAATGCAATGCACGATCAACTGGGGAATTTCATTGTGATCAAAGATAATAGTCAACACACCATTTTCTTCTTGTATGTTGTCATTCAAAAAAAAAACTTGTGGAATAATAATGTTCAATAAAAATCCATTTACTATGACAATGGTCTCTCTCTATTGTGATGAAGGATATAAAATATGTTGGGAGCTCCATTGGACTTTGTGTAATGATTAGATTTACAAAGGAGGTAGACTTACATTGATAAGTTAGAATTGTTCTTAGAAAAAATCTTGATTATTGCACTCCATGCACTCTAGTGAACTGGAGATTGGAAAGGTAAAAGCCAAAGAGACCACTATTTATACAACTATAAGAAAATTCCATTGGACATACAAGTATATAAATATCAAATTTATAATTTAATTTGAACTAGACATAATGTTTTACTCCCTACATTTAAAACGAGTCGTCAAATACGTTCTGAAATTTTAAGTAGGTTCTATAGGATGTCAAAATCTAGGCTTGGGATAATTACTTTAATTGGTATTGCTATTGACTTGCGAGGATAAAAAAATATTTAATTTAAATAGTAAAATAGAATCTTATCTTTAGAGGGTACAATGAAATTAAAGAAATAAAGGATTGTGTGCTCTAGTTTATATTAATATGGGTTCTTAAAAGATGTAAAAATCCATGTTTAGAATTACTGAAAGAATGCTTATCATACCTGACTAAGGCATGTATATAGTAATGAGTTGGTAGTTGACTACATATTAATTTGTAGTTGACCGAATTCATAGTACATTATAACCAAAGTTTTTTTAAAAATATATTTTTTTGATAATTTATATATTATTTTTCATGAACTTTATTGGGTTATACATTTGAAATCTTATTTTAGGAGCAGCGGTGTAATGTTTGGTAACATCGTCATGTATATATGTTGTTGATATCTGATTTATCTATGTTTGAAGTAGTTTGACATTGCACATCGATGCTCTCTAGGTATGCTACTCACCACCTTTTCTCCTCATCGTCATCACTGCCTCACTCCACAGTGTCGCGTAACCACCTCCTCACCCCACCCCACGACCTCCCCAGGACCTCCCCACCACTATCCTTGCACATCACATACAATAAAAACATTAGAAAACCAATTCTAGAACTCCTAAAAGTCCAAGAGTGTTATGTGGTTCAAGAACAAAAAGAGACTTGATAATAGAAATAACCTCAAATGAAGGGCCTAGCATGAATTACCAATTTGAATATAGCTCCAGGGATTATAGCTCCAACCAGAAATACTATAAATATGGGCACATTCCTATCTCTATTGTAGGACATTGTATGCCAAAATACAAAATCAAATTAAGGGTGAAGGTCAGACCAAGATAGAGGGGATGGATGCTATTATAGAGGTATCCATTCCCATCCCCAACCAGAAAGGATTAAATTCCAATCATTCAGGAAAGGAAGCTATGAGGAGTGACCTATCAATTAGTGGGATGGAGTGAGATGACCCTATCTATTTTAAAGGGTAAAGGTTAACTATTTCAAGTGAGTTTCAAATAAAGAACCTATCTGGTTATAAGGCACACAATGAAGTGAATCAATTTTTTGGGGGGTTTAGATAAGGCACTTACACAGACGATGTCTATAAATAGTGAAAAGATAGGCTCGAAATCGGGGGGACAATAACCCGGTATAAGATGAATGGTTGCCAATTGGATATTGGTTTCCCAAGTGGAACTGGAGGTGTCTTCCTTGCACTCTAGAAAATGCGCGTGCCATTGAAAAAGAGAGATATATGCCCTGATGCAACACACCTCATAAGAAATGATACCATACCAACATAGACATAATAGCTTGTTTTGTCAGTGGTCCTATCCCCAACTCCTAATATGAACCTGAAATGGATTATCATTCCTACATGATCTGCTCAAGGACCCACAAAAAACTCAACCTTTCATATGAAGTAAGCTACTCCATGCACAAACAAACAAAAACTCCATACACCTTAGTTGGAGATGAGCAAGATATTCATGTACAAGTGCTCTAGATTGAGGTGTTGATATTTTTAAAAGAATTTTATTGTTACTTTTATTTTCTCCCTTTCAGAAATACACCAAGTGGTTTCTTTTATAATGAAAAATTTATGGGAAACCAAATGCAACTGTTTTTACAATTAATGTAACAATATTGCACCATTTTCCTATACAAGCAAGTGCAAATTGAAGTGGGTTGCAGATTTTTTCACGAGTTTTTTACAACTATTGTTGTTGGCATGGGAGGCAATATTGCCTTCTGTCCTCATACGACCTCCTTGATCACTGATTTTTCTTATTATTTGAAAACATTGTAACAAGCATTTTGGCATACTAAATTTAGTATTATTTCAATGTAACTCACTGAATTCACCAAAGTCAAATTTTTCTACTCCAATTTATCTGAATAACACTAGACGCAAAAATTTATGCACTAAACATACAATTGTCTTTTCAATTAAATGAGCTACCTAACATAGCGGATTAGGGTTGACTTCATGACAAACTGGTGGGTGATTTGGAGGTCTAATTACTAAAGTTGAACTCATCTCAACCCTTATTATAATAGTAAGAGGTTGACGAGCTACATGATAGTGCCCACATTAGAGATACTATGCTACAAAATAAGACCATCATACCATCGTAATCTTAACCAGTGTCCCCCTTTCATGTTCACCTTTCCCCATGCTCATTATCTCAAATCTATCTGACTCTAATAAAAATCTTCACAAAATCAAAAATGCACTTGGTTGAGGAACTTACCTGAAATTGGTGCCATGATCCAGGTGGATATTGGTGGCCACCCACCTATTCCAACTTGCTCACTTACAAATTTCATCTTGTCAGTTTCAGTTTTCATATTGGCAGTTTGTTTCCTAGTTTTTGGGTCCTGAACTTCTGGGGTCGTTTTGAGGAACTAAACAACGTTTTTAGGGCTCGCCACAATCAACTTGTAGACAAATTCAAAGTTTAACAAAATAATGTGTATTCCTCTGATAGATATTTCCAATGGGCTATTGTGCACCTAAAATGGAGATCTTATGCAAAATTTACCACCTCGAGAAGTTGATGTACCAACTTACCCCAACGGGGCCCACATGACTTTTGGAGCTTCATCTCCTAGGGTTAGGTTTTTGGATGTCTAGGGTTTTGGCATTCATGTTTATTTTAAAAAGGATTTAAGAGCCTCATTTTCTTGTGAATGAGCCTATCTATCACATCTCTTCTCATAGATATGTTTCCACCATTCTAGCAAGCTTGATTCGGTCTACATTTTACAATTTTAGCATATTTCTTATTTAATAGAAGTCAAGTTTTATTGTAGCTCTATTATTATTCATTGTGTATATATGTTAATATTATCAATCTATGTTTTAATTTCCTTCCACTCATAAATGTAGATCAATGGTATCAAACTGGCCTACTCCTTGTTGTTTTTAGTGCATGTCCCTGACGAGGTTAGTCTATAGAGATTTGGGTCTCAAGCTTGTTTCTATTGAGGAGAACTGTTCTCGCACGCCCAAAAAACCTTCCATGGAGGCAGAAAATAAACACAATAGGACAAGAGATCCTTTCAAAATGTTACTCGAGGAAGCCCTCGAGCAACAGAGGAATGATATGATGGACAACTTTGCAAAAATCCTTCGACGACTGTCGACAAGCGACACATCTACCTTAAGTGGAGGCGCTGCCCCCTTCAAGGTATAAATCAATTTGATATTCCCATATTTGAAGGTCAAATAGATGTGAATGTCATATATAAATGGTTAAACTTTCTAGAAGGGTATTTTTATGTCCACAACTTTTCTGATAGAAAAAAGATTACATTTGTTCTCCTCAAGGTCGTTCCCCATGTCCAAGATTGGTGGGAGAATTTATGTGAGAAAAAGGAACTAGAGGGATCCACATTGTTTGCAATTGCACCCACTTGGGGTTCCTTCATGATAGCTATTGAGGAACAATACTACCCTGTGGGAAATTATGATGACTTGTATACAAGATGGACTACATTGAGGCAGGAAAGAGACGAAACAGTTCCAGAGTTCACCAATGTCCTTCATACCTTGCGTACCAAGATCTGCATCAAATATTTTGAGCGACATTTGGTGCTCAAGAAACAAGACAATCTAAATAGATACATCCAGAAAGAAATGAAGTTTCTAGACATCTCGTCCTCAGGTGCAACTTATCGATATGTTGTCAAAATCGAGCAGGAGATTAAACAAAAGATGCAGAAGTTTGGGTCTGGGAACCCCTCACATCAGAAGCAGGGCAAGGGTAGCCCCAACCCACAGAACAAACAGGAAATAAAAGATGGACAACCTTAGGACAACCAGTCCAAGACAAAAAAAAAAGAAGGATAATGGAAAGATGAATAAAGACACCAGGAAGTGGCACAACTTCCATAAGAGTCTCTGGCATAACATTGTTGATTACCGCTCAAAGCAATTATTGGTGGTGGAGGTGAAATCCCATGAATCAAATGCGTGTTCCGACTCGAAGTTAGAATCATAAAAGAGGAGATGAATTATTGACGTTGAACCCAGTGCCACCATTGCTACCACCAAGATCCAACCCGGTGAATTTGATGAGCCAGAGGAAGGATAGCATCTCTTTCATTCATAGATGTGGGTGAAGGGTACTCCATTGCAATTCATAGTTGATAGCGGTAGCCAGAAGAACCTCATCTCAATTGATTTTGTCAAATGGTTGGCCATGTTGACAATGTCATGCCCGTAACCATACACCATAAGATGGCTCTACCAAGGAAGTGACCTTCGCGTCAGCCAACAATGCTGCCTATATTATGACATGAATCCCTTCAAAGATGAGGTATTATGTGAGCCTATCACCGATATTGGGTTGATAGGCTCCCTTCTCCGGGGTTTCCTATTAGGTGTTACTTCCCCCTAGGTGTATATATGATGGATGCATGTGTCAGGGTGTATACCCTTCATGTAAGTGTATTCCAAGGCAAATTCTCTTGATTGTTCTTTAAGGATGTCTACTAACTATTTTTGTTGGTCTGTATCTAGCCCGGAGTTTATATGTAAAAATTTCCCTGGACCAATCTCGTAGGGCATAGTATAAGACATGGTAGACTCATCTATCTCAAAAATAAAAGATGTCGAAGATAAAATGGATGGGTCTAATTATTCTTGAAATTCTTCCCCAGACATGTACTCAAATTGGGGAAAAGACTGTGGAAAATCCACACATGTAATATCATAAATGAATTGGTTTAGCACATTTTCTGGTGTATGCTCCTAAAGTGCCCTTGCATGGTCACTAGGAAATATGGGTTCTTCCCAGTCTTCATTCTTGTATGGACAATCAAGCCACCATAGATTCTCCATAATAGGTTGAGCTGGAGGGTAAATGGTGAGCTTCTAGATAGAGAGACCATTTGAGATGGTCATTTCTCCTTCTCTACAGCCAATAAATGCATTGGTTGTGGCTAGCCAAGGTCTTCCCAAAATAACGGGATGGCCTCGGGTAGGATCCTTTGAATGAGTGACAAGAAAATCTACGAGGTACTCCCACGAGGATAAAGTAACCATGACATCATCTAAAATCCCTTCAGGTATAACCCTAGTCTTATCTGATAATTCCAAAATGGTTGGGGTAGGCCAAAGAAGAGGTTGCAACTGTAATTGTTCCAAGGTAGTAGTGGTCATAACATTGATGGTTGCCCCCAGGTCTATGAGAGTGTTTCCAATGGAAACCTCATTAATGGTTATAGTCACTATAGGGTTTCCTAGATTCCCATATTTTTCTAGCTTTGGCTGCTTTGATATGTACTCAGAGAGTCCTCCTACCAAGTGTACTGTAGGAGGGTCCTTTTGCTTCCTACATGGATTCTTGATACACAATTCTTTGACTACATTACTATAGATTGGAATGCCTTTAATATCTTGAAGCAGGGGAATCTTGAAACAAATATTTTTCAACTCATTCAAAATGTCAAATTCCGGTCGGGTGGTAGGTTTCTCGATTACCAATTGGTCTAGATAAGGAGGGACATTCGTAATTTGTGAAGGTTCATTTTGGGGAAGCTTGGGTTCTTGATTCTTTGGGATAATAACATCTTCCCACCTAGTGTCATCCATGGGTTGTTGGATGAGTTCTTCTTCTTCTTCTTCTTCCTGGATGACTACTGAAGGTCTTTCCCTATCTAGAACTTTTCTCGATCTTAGTTGAATTTCTTGTAATGGAACAAGAGTAATGACATATGTCGGGAAGGCCTTTTTCTCAACATTGTTAAGAGGTTGATGGGGCTTATTATTGGGGTTTGACACTGGTTGTGCCGGTAATAGTGTCAGTCTCAGGGATCTTGCATTTTGATATTGTAGGCATTGTTGTTATGGGATAGGAGGTAAAGGTGGTGGAATGAATCCTAGCAGAAGCTGTGGAGTTTTCGATGGGAACTGAGGATAAGCATGGTTTGACATAGAAATAGGTGGATCTTGAGGGTTTCCTAGGTTGTGTCCTACTGTCCATCCTTGTAGCCAAAGATGTTGGTACTAAGTAGACCAGTTTTGCCAACCTGGTGGGTTTCACTATTGTTGTTGTTGATAATAGGGTGGAACTTAGGATTGTAGATATGGGTATGTGCGTTGATTCCTAGGCTACCATGGCCTCCTAGGTGTATAAGAACACTCCCCAGGATATCGACTCCTATAGATGGCTAACAAAATAGGCAAGGATGGACATTTTTCCCAACCCCATGAACCATCTTAATGCAGAGTCTTTGAGGGTGGCAGGAAAGAGTTTTAATTTCTGGGCATCTTGCACATAGTTGTAGCTCCTACACAAGATGTCAAATTAAAATAGGAAGGTGTCTAGATCTTCACTGTTTTTACCATAAAAGGTAGGCAGTGCTGAGAGAGGAATATTCTTCATGTTTACATTTGGAGTGGTGTCTAAAATTGGAAACTCGAAGGTATTTTTGGTTTGGTTTCCAATTTCTTCTTCCTCTCCGTGTCTTACATTGTTATGGTCCTCCTGATCACCCATATTAGCTTGGTTTCCAAAAAGAGAGTACCTAAGTGGTTTTATCTTTGAAGAGAATAAAGTTTCTCTTTGATGAAAAGGTCTTCCTACTGATTGGATGTCTGGGACTCTACTCGAGCCGGTTGAGATTATCCATGCCAAAGTTTTTGTGTCAATTTGAGAGATAATTACATTGGTTGAGCTACCAAACAAAAGATTCACCTGTTCAGGGTCTATGATATCTTCAAATTAGGATTTCCTAGTGGTGGTGTAAAAGCAAAAGATGTATTATTTGGTTCTACAGAAGGCTCGAGTGGTCTTGCCTCTTGTCCTAGTAAGATTGATGCTTCAATTTGTTTTTCTATAGTGCTCCCTGTGTTAGTCTTCTCAGAGACTATTTTAGCTCTTTGGGTTGAGCTATCTCCTGTTTTTCGGTATCGGTCTGTAGATTTTATAAGTGGAACATCCCTTCCCCCAAAGAGATCGAAAGGAACCTTGGTTGAAAGGTATAATTTTGGTTTAATGTATCTACCTTGTGGGTCTCCAGGCCTATTCATAAAAATAAGTAAAACCTAGATGATAGAGCAATAACAAAAAAATCCACATGGACCTCATCTAAAATATATTGCAAATAATTATTGAAGCACCTCTATTTAATCTTCTCCAAGGAAAATGGAAACATAGATTTGAAATAGACCATTGACATTTTCGTAGGAAAGAACTATTCTAAAAATAATTAGAAATATTCTACAATGTTTATTATTCTCTCTACTAAATGCATAGTCAAAACTATTGATGTTTGAAAATACGATAATTCATCAAAGTTTAGAGGTTTGCATACTTGACTCAAATAAAGTTTAGGGGTTTACATACTTGACTCAAAGACTAAACAACTGGTATTTTTCTCTCCCAAAAGAGCTAACTAATTTCTCAACGATTATGAATAAGAAAGTTCCCTCTACATTGCATTCTTCTTTTTAGAGTATTTTTTGTATTTTTTGTAATTTTTATTTCTGTCTCAACTATAAATGGTTCTACATTGTATTCAACCTTTTTAGAAGATCTTGTCTCTAGTTTAGTTGTTTCTTCAATTGAAGAAAAAACAACAGGTCCATTCAATTTTGATTGTAACACTGTAGTGAATACAAAATGAGCAATGAAACATGGTGAATAAATCGGGTGGTAAATCCTTTGATCGTAATTACGCTGAAAGGCGTACACCTATTGACAATGGGCACAATTAATCACCTTTTAATCATAAATTTCATTCTTAGGGTTGGCAATTGAAGATGTTGGCATATTCTTCGTCGTCCTATCTAATCAATGGATGAGATTTTGATAAATTAACTTCCGCTCATTTATAAAGACGTCCGTTTATATGATTACTTTTTTACATTTACTAAATAAGATTAAAAAATTACTTGCTCACCACCAGATTGCCACGTTTAGTGATTAAGAGATAATCTATTATGCTGGCCACAATTTACTAAATTATTATTTCTGGGCAGATAGGTATGGCTGCGTGGGTGTTGGATGCCAATTAAAAAGTTTTACGCACAGTCAATTTTTTTACCAGTGCAGATGTTTATGGCGGATGTTTATGGCCGCGTGAATGTGAAGTGAAGCGTTTCAACCTCCAGCCTCCCCTTCGCACGCGTTTGATGTGTTGGCCACGATTTCCATGGAAAATATAAAACGATTGTGAGTGCGCATTAGAGCTGTGGGAATGTCGAATGCCCGACACAAACGCCTTAATTCTGCTTGGTATATATACACACAAAACCCTAATTACGATTTATTTATATGTACACACAAAACCCTAATTACGATTTATTATTATGCCTTTCAGCGTTCATCAGACACAATAATTGTGGCTGTGCTAGTTTATAAAATACTCTCGCCAGATCTCGAAAACCATAATCCCCCACGAAAAAATTAAGAGTTGCTTACAAGTGTTCGGTTATTCATTGTCATCATATGATCCACAGAAGAGAGGACCATTTCATTGGTGGGAATGGAAAAATAATAACTTGGACAAAGTTACATTTACACAAGACAAAAGATAAAATGAAATTACCTCCCAACTTTAGTCATCTTCATTAAGCTCAAACTTTGATTTCTCATAATTGTTAGGTGTGGCACTCTGAACACCCCCTTCATGTTCAAAATTCATGCAAACACTTTTAATCGAACAATGCAATGCACGATCAACTGGAGAATTTGACTGTGTTCAAAGATAATAGTCAACACACCATTTTATTCTTGTATGTTGTCATTCAAAAAAAAAAAACTTGTGGAATAATAATGTTCAATAAAAATCCATTTACTATGACAATGGTCTCTCTCTATTGTGATGAAGGATATAAAATATGTTGGGAGCTCCATTGGACTTTGTGGAATGATTAGATTTACAAAGGAGGTAGACTTACATTGATAAGTTAGAATTGTTCTTAGAAAAAATCTTGATTATTGCACTTCCTGCACTCTAGTGAACTGGAGATTGGAAAGGTAAAAGCCAAAGAGACCACTATTTATACAACTATAAGAAAACTCCATTGGACATATAAGTATATAAATATCAAATTTATAATTCTATTTGAACTAGACATAATTTTTTACCCCCTACATTTAAAACGAGTCGTCAAATACGTTCTAAAATTTTAAGTAGGTTCTATAGGATGTCAAAATCTAGGCTTGGGATAATTACTTTAATTGGTATTGCTATTGACTTGCGGGGATAAAAAAATATTTAATTTAAATAGTAAAATATAATCTTTTCTTTAGAGGGTACAATGAAATTAAAGAAATAAAGGATTGTGTGCTCTAGTTTATATTAATATGGGTTCTTAACAGATGTAAAAATCCATGTTTAGAATTATTGAAAGAATGCTTGTCATACCCGACTAAGGCATGTATATAGTAATGAGTTGGTAGTTGACTACATATTAATTTGTAGTTGACCAAACTCATATGTACATTATAACCAAAGTTTTTTTAAAAATATTTTTTTTTATTATTTATATTTTATTTTTCATCAACTTTATTGGGCTATACATTTGAAATCTTATTTTAGGAGCAGCGGTGTAATGTCTGATAACATCGTCATGTATATATGTTGTTGATATCTGATTTATCTATGTTTGAAGTAGTTTGACATTGCACATCAATGCTCTCTAGGTATGCTACTCACCACCTTTTCTCCTCATCATCATCACTGCGTCACTCCACAGTGTCGCGTAACCACCTCCTCACCCCACCCCATGACCTCCCCACCACTATCGCTGCACATCACATACAATAAAAACATTAGAAAACCAATTATAGAACTCCTAAAAGTCCAAGAGTGTTATGTGGTTCAAGAACAAAAAGAGACTTGATAATAGAAATAACCTCAAATGCAGGGCCTAGCATGAATTATCCAGGGATTATAGCTCCAACCAGAAATACTATAAATATGAGCACATTCCTATCTCTATTGTAGGACGTTGTATGCCAAAATACACAATCGAATTAAGGGTGAAGGTCAGACCAAGATAGAGGGGATGGATGCTATCATAAAGGTATCCATTCCCGTCCCCAACCAGAAAGGATTAAATTCCAATCATTCAGGAAAGGAAGCTATGAGGAGTGAGCTATCAATTAGTGGGATGGAGTGAGATGACCCTATCTATTTTAAAGGGTAAAGGGTAACTATTTCAAGGGAGTTTCAAATAAAGAACCTATCTTGTTATAAGGCACACAATTAAGTGAATCAATTTTTTTGGGGGTTTAGATAAGGTACTTACACAGACGATGTCTAGAAATATTGAAAAGATAGGCTCGAAATCGAGGAGACAATAACCCGGTATAAGATGAATGGTTGCCAATCGGATATTAATTTCCCAAGTGGAACTGGAGGTGTCTTCCTTGCACTCTAGCAAATGCATGTGCCATTGAAAAGGAGAGATATATGCCATGATGCATCACACCTCATAAGAAATGATACCATACCAACATAGACATAATAGCTTGTTTTGTCAGTGGGCCTATCCCCAACTCCTAATATGAACCTGAAATGGATTATCATTCCTACACGATCTGCTCAAGGACCCAAAAAAACTCAACCTTTCATATGAATCAAACTACTCCATGCACAAACAAACAAAAACTCCATACACCTCAGTTGGAGATGAGCAAGATATTCATGTACAAGTGCTCTGGATTGAGGTGTTGATATTTTTAAAAGAATTTTATTGTTATTTTTATTTTTTCCCTTTCAAAAATACACCAAGTGGTTTCTTCTATAATGGAAAATTTATGGGAAACCAGATGCAACTGTTTTTACAATTAATGTAACAATATTGCACCATTTTCCTATACAAGCAAGTGCAAATTAAAGTGGGCTGCAGATTTTTTCACAAGTTTTTTACAACTATTGTTGTTGGCATGGGAGGGAATATTTCCTTCTGTCCTCATACGAGCTCCTTGATCACTGCTTTTTCTTATTATTTGAAAACATTGTAACAAGCAATTTGGCATACTAAATTTAGTATTATTTCAATGTAATTCACTGAATTCACCAAAGTCAAATTTTTCTACTCCAATTTATCTGAATAACACTAGATGCAAACATTTATGCACTAAACATACAATTGTCTTTTTAATTAAACGATCTACCTAACATAGCGGATTAGGGTTGACTTCATGCCAAACTAGTGGGTGATTTGGAGGTATGATTGCTAAAGTTGAACTCATCTCAACCCTTATTATAATAGTAAGAGGTCGACGAGCTACATGATAGTGCCCACATTAGAGATACTATGCTACAAAATAAGACCATCATACCATCATAATCTGAACCAGTGTCCCCCTTTCATGTTCACCTTTCCCCATGCTCATTATCTCAAATCTATCTGACTCTAATAAAAATATTCACAAAATCCAAAATGCACTTAGTTGAGGAACTTACTTGTAATTGGCACCATGATCCAGGTGGATATTGGTGGCCACCCACCTATTCCAACTAGCTCACTTACAAATTTCATCTTGTTAGTTTCAGTTTTCATATTGGTAGTTTGTTTCCTAGTTTTTGGGTCTTGAACTTCTGGGGCCGTTTTGAGGAACTAAACAACGTTTTTAGGGCTCGCCACAATCAACTTGTAGACAAATTCAAAGTTTAACAAAATAATGTGTAATCCTCAGATAGATCTTTCCAATGGGCTATTGTGCACCTAAAATGGCGATCGTATGCAAAATTTACCACCTCAAGAAGTTGATGTACCAACTTACCCCAACGGGGCCCACATGACTTTTGGAGCTTCATCTCCTAGGGTTAGGTTTTTGGATGTCTAGGGTTTTGGCATTCATGTTTATTTTAAAAAGTATTTTAGAGCCTCATTTTCTTGCGAATGAGCCTATCTATCACATCTCTTCTCATATATATGTTTCCACCATTCTAGCAAGCTTGATTCGGTCTACATTTTACAGTATCGGCATATTTCTTATTTAATGGAAGTCAAGTTTTACTGTATCTCTATTATTATTCACTGTGTATATATGTTAATATTATCAATCTATGTTTTCATTTCCTTCTGCTCATAAATCTGGATCAATGGTATCAGAGTGGCCTACTCCTTGTTGTTTTTAGTGCATGTCCCCAACGAGGTTAGTTTATAGAGATTTGGGTCTTGAGCTTGTTTCTATTGAGGAGAACTTCTCTCGCATGTCCAAGAAACCTTCCATGGAGGGAGAAAATAAAGACAATAGGACAAGATATCCTTTCAAAATGTTACTCGAGGAAGCCCTTGAGTGACAGAGGAATGAGATGATGGACAACTTTGAAAAAGTCCTTCGACGACTGTCGACAAGCGACACATCTACCTTAAGTGGAGGCGTCGCCCCCTTCAAGGTACAAATCAATTTTGATATTCCCATATTTGAAGGTCAAATAGATGTGGATGTCGTAGCTAAATGGTTAAACTTTCTAGAAGGGTATTTTTATGTCCACAACTTTTCTGATAGAAAAAATATTACATTTGTTCTCCTCAAGGTCGTTCCCCATGTCCAAGATTGGTGGGAGAATTTATGTGAGAAAAAGGAAATAGAGGGATCCACATTGTTTGCAGTTGCACCCACTTGGGGTTCCTTCATGATAGTTATTAAGGAACAATACTACCCTGTTGGAAATTATGATAACTTGTATACAAGATGGACTACATTGAGGCAGGAAAGAGATGAAACAGTTCCAGAGTTCACCAATGTCTTTCGTACCTTGCATACCAAGATCTGTATCAAATATTTTGAGCGACATTTGGTGCTCAAGTACCAAGACAGTCTACATAGATACATCCAGAAAGAAATGGAGTTTCTAGACATCTTTTCCTTGGGCACAACCTATCGATATGTTGTCAAAATCGAGCAGGAGCTTAAAGAAAAGATGTAAAAGTTTGGGTCTGGGAACCCCTCACATTAGAAGCAGGGCAAGGGTAGCCCCAACCCATAGAACAAAGGGAAAATAAAATATGGACAGCCTCAGGACAACCAGTCTAAGATGAAGAAAAAGAAGGATAATGGAAAGATGAATAAAGACACCGAGAAGTGGCGCAACTTCCATAAGAGACTCTAGCGTAACATTGTTGATTACCGCTCAAAGAAATTATTGGTGGTGGAGGTGAAATCCTATGAATCAAATGTGGGTTCTGACTCGAAGTTAGAACCAGAAAAGGGGAGATGAATTATTGACGTCAAACCCAGTGCCACCATTGCTACCACCAAGATCGATCCCGGTGAATTTGATGAGCCAGAGGAAGGATAGCATCCCTGTCATTCATAGATGTGGGCGAAGGGTACTCCATTGCAATTCATAGTTGATAGCGGTAGCCAGAAGAACCTCATCTCAACTGATTTTGTCAAATGGTTGGCCATGTTGACAATATCGTACCCATAACCATACACCATAAGATGGCTCTACCAAGGAAGTAACCTTCGTGTCAGCCAACAATGTCACCTATATTATGACATGAATCCCTTCAAAGATGAGGTATTATGTGAGCCTATCACCAAGATTGGTCTGATAGGCTCCCTTCTCTGAGGTTGCCTAATAGGTGTTACTTCCCCCTAGGTGTATATATGATGGATTCATGTGTCAGGGTGTATACCCTTCATGTAACTGTATTCCCAGGCAAATTCTCTTGATTGTTCTTTAAGGATGTCTACTAACTATTTTTGTTGGTCTGTATCTAGCCCGAAGTTTATATGTAAAAATTTCCCTGGACCAATCTCGTAGGGCATAGTATAAGACATGGTAGACTCATCTATCTCAAAAATAAAAAATGTCGAAGATAAAATGGATGGGTCTAATTATTCTTGAAATTCTTCCCCAAACATGAACTTAAATTGCGGAAAAGACTGTGGAAAATCCACACATGTAATAGAATAAATGAATTGGTTTAGCACATTTTCTGGTGTATGCTCCTGAAGTGCCCTTGCATGGTCACTAGGAAATACAGGTTCTTCCTAGTCTTCATTCTCGTATGGAAAATCAAGCCACGATAGATTCTCCATAATAGGTTGAGATGGAGGGTAAATGGTGAGCTTCTGGATAGAGAGAACATTTGAGATGGTCATTTCTCCTTCTCTACATCTAATAAATGCATTGGTTGTGGCTAGCCAAGGTCTTCCCAAAGTAATGGGATGGCCTCGGGCAAGATCCTTTGAATGAATGACAAGAAAATATATGAGGTACTCCCATGAGGCTAAAGTAACCATGACATCATCTAAAATCCCTTCAGGTATAACCCTAGTCTTATCTGATAATTCCAAAATGGTTGGGGTAGGCCGAAGAAGAGGTTGTAACTGTAATTGTTCCAAGGTAGTAGTGGTCATAACATTGATGGTTGCCCCTAGGTCTATGAGAGTGTTTCCAATGGTGACCTCATTAATGGTTATAGTCACTACAGGGTTTCCTGGATTCCCATATTTTTCTAGCTTTGGCTGCTTTGATATGTACTCAGAGAGTCCTCCTACCAAGTGTATTGTAGGAGGGTCCTTTTGCTTCCTACCCGGCTTCTTGATACACAATTATTTGACTACATTACTGTAGATTGGAATGTCTTTAATAGCTTGGAGCAGGGGAATCTTGACACAAATATTTTTCAACTCATTCAAAATGTCAAATTCTGGTCGGGTGGTAGGTTTCTCGATTACCAATTGGTCTAGATAAGGAGGGACCTTCGTAATTTGTGAAGGTTCATTTTGGGGAAGCTTGGGTTCTTGATTCTTTGGGATAATAACATCTTCCCACCTAGTGTCATCCATGGGTTGTTGGATGATTTCTTCTTCTTCTTCTTCCCGGATGACTACTGAAGGTCTTTGCCTATCTAGAACTTTTCTCGATCTTAGTTGAATTTCCTTTAATGGAACAAGAGTAATGACATATGTTGGGAAGGCCTGCATGTCAACATTGTTAAGAGGTTGATGGGGCTTATTATTAGGGTTTGACACTGGTTGTGCCGGTAATAGTGTCGGTCTCGGGGAGCCTGCATTTTGATATTGTAGGCATTACTGTTGTGGGGTAGGAGTTAAAGGTGGTGGAACGAATCCTGGCAGAAGTTGTGGAGTGTTCAATGGGAACTGAGGATAAGGATGGTTTGACATAGGAATAGGTGGATCTTGAGGGTTTCCTAGATTGTGTCCTCCTCTCCATTCTTGTAGCCAAGGATCTTGGTACTGAGTAGACTAGTTTTTCTAACTTGGTGGGTTCCACTATTGTTGTTGTTGATAATAGGGTGGAACTTAGGATTGTAGATCTGGGTATGTGGGTTGATTCCTAGGCTACCATGGCCTCCTAGGTGCATAAGAAGAATCCCCGGGATATCCACTCTTATAGATGGCTAACAAATCAGACAAGGATGGACATTTCTCAGCTGAATGGTATTTTGTACAGAAGCCACAAACTGAAATGTTATCTAATGGACATTCCCTTAAGGAATGATTCCTTCTGCATCTTGGGAAATATATGTTCATTTTTTCATTCTCCTCCTCCTGTTTCTTTTTGAGTTTAATGGTATCCAAATAGGAACCTATTGTTCTTACAATGTCTGTCTTGAAATTTTCTAGAAGGTTCCCTATCTCTACTCTTGTAATACCACCTGAAATAACTGGTTTCAAGCTTCTATTGTAAGGGTCCCGAACATTCTTTCTTGTTTTGGCTCTACTCCTTGAGTAGTTTTTACACATTTCACATATTTCAACAAATGGTTTATGAGAAATATCACTTGATGCCATCAGGTTAAGAATCTCTAAATATTCTTCTGAAATTCCCTTAAGGAAAAGATCCCTATAAACTGCATCCTCTGGGAGGTCATGGTATTTTTTTTTTCTGGGAGATATAACCAAATCTTTCCATATAGTCTTCAAGGGTCTCATCTTCTAACTGTTGGACTTTAAAGATGTCATTACGAGAGTCTTTGGTCTTGTAGTAGTATTGGTACTTCTTAATAAATATGCCTTTCATGGATTCCCAAGACCTAATACTAGATTCTCCCAACCCCATGAACCATCTTAATGCAGAGTCTTTGAGGGTGGCAGGAAAGAGTTTTAATTTATGGGCATCTTGCACATAGTTGTAGCTCCTACATAAGATGTCAAATTCAAATAGGAAGGTGTCTAGATCTTCACTGTTTTTACCATAAAAGGTAGGCAGTGCTGAGAGAGGAATATTCTTCATGTTCACATTTGGAGTGGTGTCTAAAATCGGAAACCTGAAAGTATTTTCGGTTTGTTTCTAGTTTCTTCTTCCTCTCTATGTCTTACATTGTTATGGTCCTCCTGATCACCCATATTGGCTTGGTTTCCAAAAAGAGAGTACCTAAGTGGTTTTATCTTTGAAGAGAACAACGTTTCTCTTTGATGAAAAGGTCTTCCTACTGATTGGATGTCTAGGACTCTACTCGAGCCGGTTGAGATTATCGGTGCCAAAGTTTCTGTGTCAATTTGAGAGATAATTACATTGGCTAAGCTACCAAACAAAAGATTCACCTGTTCAGGGTCTATGATATCTTCAAATTAGGATTTCCTGGTGGTGGTGTAAAAGCAAAAGATGTATTGTTTGGTTCTACGAAAGGCTCAAGTGGTCTTGCCTCCTGTCCTAGTATGATTGATGCTTCAATTTCCTGTTCTATAGTGTTCCCTGTGTTAGTCTTCTCAGAGACTATTTTAGCTATTTGGGTTGAGCTATCTCCTGTTTTTCGGTATCGTTCTGTGGATTTTATAAGCGTAACATCCCTTCCCCCAAAGAGATCGAAAGGAACCTTGGTTGAAAGGTATAATTTTGGTTTAATGTATATACCTTGTGGGTCTCTAGGCTTATTCATGAAAGAAAGAAAAAACAAAAAGAAAAAACTACCATTTGATTCCTAGGTCTATTCATGAAAGAAAACAAAAAGAAAAACTATTATTGGGTTTGGGGGAACTTGCTATAGCAGATGCACAGGTTCTTACCTTTCGTCTTAAAGTTCCCCTGCCACCAAACTAATTCTAAGGTATAGAAATGATCTAATTCCTAATCACTTCTTACCTTGAGACAACTCCCCGACAACGGTGCCAAAATTTTAGGTGATTTATATGTACTAAAAAAGACACTAAACTACCCTCAATTAAATTGTCAACCTGGGGTAACTAAACTTAGAGTTGTAGCAAAATATATGCCAAAGGTAAAAGGTTGGTAGGAGTATAATCTAACCAATTAAAGAAGTTATCTAAGACTAATCTATTCAAGCAAACCTATCTAATGAGAAAACCCTACTAAGCAACTTGAAACTAGGTAACCTAAGTACTTTTGGGCCAAGGACTAATGGATAGTTCCTAAGAAAGCAAGTAAAAACCCTATTCAAAGCAAACTAGTTCATGACAATAAGCAAAGGTAGACTACTAAGCATACTAAGAAAATGATGAAAGCAAACTACTTTTCACTTGCCAAACTACTTTTAACTTGCCAACCTACATTCAATGAGTAACTATCCTATGAAAGAAATTAAATAAGCAAGTAAGAAAAAATGCCTATCTAACCTATTAAAGCAAATAGACAAGTAAGAAAAGACACCTAACTAACCTACTAAAGCAAAAGACAAGTAAGCAAAGACAAGTATCTATCCTACTAAAGCAAAGGGACAAGTAAGCAAAGACTTCTCATTGAACAACTAGCTAGCCTAAGAGGCAAGTGGACTAAATGCCTAATGCAAAACTATTTCTCTTGCATGAAAGGAAATTTAAATGCTCAATGCAATGCATGAAAGGAAATCTAGTTTATTGAGAGCAAGAAAGACTACCAACTAAACTTATGAAAACAAGAAACTATCTCTTCTAATCTACGAAAGCAAGAAACTATCTTTAATCTATGAAACACTCAAATGTAATGCAGGTGGTTGTGTGAATTCCTTCAGTGGTGACGGATGATATCTCGATGACACTTGACAATAAAGGACAGTTCTAATGGTATAAGCTCAATACTAACTTCAATGGAAAAATGAAAGGTGTGAAGTAAACAGTCCAATGAAAACATAGCCATGATAAAAGTAATGTTAAATACCATGCATACTCATGTATAAACCATCAACTACATAATGAGATTATCATTATTTAACTAAGAAATCTAATTCCATTTTAATCTATGAAAGGAAATTGCGTAAGGAAAACTATGCTATGTCTATTCTAATCATTCAAGCTATGATGAATTAAAAACATAAATTAAACTATGATATCAAGAAGTAAATTGACATTTACATTAACTAATAACGAAGCAAATGAAATCTATCTAAAACTGAAGTAAGCAAACTATAACTAATAACGGGAATTAAATCTATCCATCCATCAACATCCTTGTCAAAGAAAACCCAAATTAAAACTATGTTATGTTCTAATTAAAAATCTATTCTAAACTTGAATGCAAAATTGTAAAAGAAAGCAAAATTTAACATTTAATTGCATATGAGGGTTAGTAAAGAGAGAGAGACCTTTTAATTGCACACGAAATTAGTAAAGAGACTTGCAAGCATGTTCCTAGTCTATCAAATCAACACATACTATCACATATAATCATCTAAACTGCAAAAGAGAAGTAAAACAGTGAGCTACAACAAACTAATTAATTAAATAAAAACATGTACATACAAGAAATAAGAAAGAGCAATTATATTATGAAATGTGTAAATAAACATAAGAGCAATCACCAGATTGCTGGTGGGCCCCCTAGCAAGTCGTGGCTACCTTCTACAAGCACACCACGAACTTAAAAAACGCAGTTCTGGCACTATTCTAGCAATGTGAAAAATAAAAAATAGAGTATAAGAAGTTTATCTCCAATCTGATGGCTCTTCTACTTGCTTAACAATATAATGACAATCCTTGTAGTCTTTATAGGTTTACAAACCAAGTGGTCGACCACAGGAGGGTCAAACCACCTCTAAATTCGGAAAAATACAATAAATGCGACCATAACTAACAAAAAGGAGGAAGCCAATAATCGCCCTCTTTGGACAACTGAAATCAAGTTGTCTTGAGCTTAGTAGCTGGAGGGGGCAATCATAATCAAAACCCACGTGCTCGATTTGTCCATCATTGGCTGCCAATACCATAACCGCCAACTCACCTTGCATTTTTGTGCAATACTGGGTGCTAGAACAAGTGTTGGATCGGGTACCAGAACGAGTACTGGATCAAGTGCCGAATCAAGAAACATGGTGCGTTTTTCCCTGTAATAGTAGAAAAACATGAATTAACTCTTGGAAGCATAAAAGCATGATAAATTAAACTTGATTTAATCATAAAACATGAATTACACGTGCCTTATGCCAATTATACCATTTTATCATAAAATTCTTCAAAAATCTCCTTTGAAAGATGAAAAATGCATATGTACATATGAAAAAAAGTGTATAATAACGTCATGAAAATGATCATATCTCGGGCCCAACATTACCCCCACACTTATGATTTTGCAGGTCCCACTGCAAACAAAAAGAAGTTCCCCTCGGAACTAGGCTTGCTGAGGAAGTTCGGATTTAGAGGCCACTCCTTATTATGTAGGCTTAGCCTTGTGACTCTTGTGCTGCTTTAATTGTTCTCTAAGGCTATGGTTAGATTGGGTCATCCCATCAACCAACCATTGAAGGGAGTTAACTTTTTCCTAAAGGACTACATTGTCATGATGAAGGTGTGCATCTATTTTCTTCCTCTCTTCCAATTGTTGGAGAAGTTGATGGTTTTCCTTTTGTAACTCCTCTATAGTTGGGGCAGAATCAGTGATCTCTGAGGAAGGCTTAGGTCCTTTGAGAGATGTGGACAATTTATCAATTTTAGGATTTAGAGTAGGCATGGGTGAAGTAGGAGTGATGGGATAATGGAAAGGTGAGGTAGGTTCTGATTTTGTTTTCCTTAGTGGCTCTAATCCATCCGCAGAGACTTCCCTAAGTTTCTTATGAGGGCTCTCAAGGTTGAAGGATACTTGGATAGGATCCGAAGCAAGTGGAGGTTTTGCATAATACTTGGTTCTTATGTTCTAGGTACTCTTCTGAAAGGGTCCCTTACCAAATTGATTGGCTCCCCTCTTGTTTGTGGGAATGATGGGAAAGTCTTGTTGCATTACTTTTTGGGGCTTCTTAGGTGTAGGATCAACAGAAAATAAAGGCATTGGGGGGTCAACAATAGGCTTCTTTTGGTCTTTGTTCTTGGGCTTTTTCCCCGATGAAGAAGTAGGAATATCAAAAAGATTTTGGTATTGTTCCGACAAAGAGAGGGTTTTTGAAAGGGAGTTTGGAGTTCTTGGAGAGCAAGGCTTGGATGGAGAGATATTTTTTAGGCCAGGTGGCTTTTTTCCGATCTTAACTGTCAAGTGAGGGTTTGCAAATTGGTAGATAAAGGCATCCCAATTTTTCCCCTGTTTCTTTAGTTCGGTAAGAATGAGGAGTTTGATCAAACCATGGTGGAAGAGACTATTGTGGGGGTTAGTCACATTTTTCCTCACTTGAGAGGACATCTTCTCCAAGCTTTTGAGAAAATAAAAGAGAAAGTTCAAGGGTTTGTTGAACAGAAAATGAGCCAGCAATCTAAAATGACAAGCTTTGAAGGTGGAGTATCTACCTTCAAATGTAATTAAACTTGTGATGATGATGAGGGGGTTGACCAATTCTGGCTTTATCCACTCCTTAGCATACCCTTTCGCTCCTGAAATTCTCTCAAATTCGGGCTTAAACACCCTGTTGTAACTTGAGCACGACAATTGATGATTCTTGAACCATCTATCTCTCATTCTTAGAAGTTTTGTTGTAGTAGTAATTGACTCTTCTGTAACTACAAAGTTGAGAGACCCTACATGTGCTATCTTTCCATCAAAACCAACTGCAAATTGCATAGAAAGACCGTCATCATGGCTTTGCAAACTAGACAAAAATGGCCCCTAGCCAGAACGCAAGAACACTTCCCTGCACTGTGTGAATTTTCGAATGGAAAACAAGTGTGCATAGGAGGAGGGTTCATATCTATTGGGAATTGTGAAAGAGTTAAATTACATGGATTTAGTATAGACTGAATGTGTTTGGAACAAAGGGAGAATTTTACCAAGCAAGGGTGCGAACAGGCCAAGAGATGGCACGGGTTTAGCACAGTTTGAGTGTGATTAGAATAGAGGGCCAATTTGGCAGAGGTTGGGCACGATTCCTTAATGCGGGGTAGAGCAAATGGCAAGGGAAAATGAAATAATAGAGTGCCCAGCCCAATTTTGGATGCACTTAAGGTGGAGTATGTTTCCCACATGTGTGCACAAGTTGTCATGTGTGAAGAATTCGAATTCAAAGGCTCAACTTGGAGTTTTAAGCCCTAATGATGGCTCATTACCCCTTAATTGGGGCATATTTGAGTAGTAATGCTATTTTATTTATGTTGTCTTTAGGCCATTAGTTGTAATTTAGATTAGTAATGTTATTTTAATTATGTCGGCTTTAGGCCATTATTTGTAATTATACCTCCTAGTCTCCTATATATACCAAGGAGACATTTTCAT
>ML784463.1:229937-251316 GCA_009831015.1 Picea engelmannii | reverse complement strand
CATCTTGGACTTGAACATTTAAGTGGGGTAAAAGGAGGTTGCCCCCTCGAAGAGGCTTATTATCTGAAATTATCTCTTTTTCAAGGCGTTGAGTACTTTTTCTGAGGTTTTTATATGCTATATTGATGTTTGGTTCTTAACATGGAGCAATGTACTGGTGCGTAATTAGATCAATGTCCAAGTCTGTTGACTTGGACATTTGATCATAACCATATGAAGCATCTTTAATCAATGCCTAAAACCAATATAATTGAATGGAATTGAATTCTGGTTACCTCGAATCTAGGACAATTACTGGTATTCAATTCAATGGCACTTCAAACAACACTTCAAATGACATCTCATCCGACATCTCATACGGTACTTCATTCGATACCCCTGTGTTAAGTGCATTTTCGCCTCTTATAATAGATAGCCTACAATTTTGAAGTGTTTTTGACAACCATAGTGGTTAATGAGTAGAGGCAGAGTGCTCCATGCTCACTCGTTCTTCTTGCATATGACATATAATGTCAAAACCTATAATGAACGGGTTATAGGAAGCATAAAACATGTATTGTCAAACCTACAGTATGCATCTTGTAATGGAAGATAACCAATAAAGAGTGGTATGTTAAATAACCAATAAAGAGTGGTCTGTTAAGCATGAGTTTAGTAATGTATAGCACTCAGGAGTTAAGTATTTAAAAATAACATGACTATCAATGTAATAACCTATATCATGGTAATAATACACAAATTCTTGCAAAGAATCTTTTCTCTAGGCAATGATCATTTGTCAGCTCATGAACCCCTCCCCCACACCTAAGTATTGTGACACCTCACAATAAAAAGTATAGGAAACTAGTCAATTTCCCCCAATAGCCAAAGATTTACAGTATATCAAGTGTAAAGATGAAATTTCACAGATTGGTCTAACGAGACAGTTAGGAGATGGCCCCACCTATAGGATAAGAGATCCTATATATAGATAAGAAGAGGTAGGCAAGAGAATTTCAAGATAGTCTTAAAGTTATTTCCCAATGGCAAGTGTATGGAGTTCATTAACCTTAGCTTAACCACACATAATTCATGTCATATTTTTCTGCAAGTAATGTCATACATTAGGACAAGTTTAGATTTATTATTTATTTTTGTCGGATCATCATCCTCACTAAGTAGAATGCCCCATTGTTATTGTAGGTGAATCCCCCTGCGGACAAGTGGATTCCCTCTTGGTCTCTAGACTTCTAAGATCAAGACAGAAAAGTGCTTAACATGGACATTTACTTCCTTTTAGATCCTATCAAGCTAATGAATGAAAGACAAGGAGAAATATATGTACCTTATGAATGACATTTTTCCTAGCAAAGTCCTGGCTGAGCTTTGATCCTGAGCTCGCTGATAGGTCCTGCAAAAAAAACAAGGATACAATGGACTTCCTACTCTACTGAGTTTATCTCAATCATGGATCCATTTACTATAGACAAACTCATATGGAACAAGCATAAGTTTGAAAGAAATAGGCCAAGCATTGATTATATTAATGAGAACAAGTAAAAGTACTTACAATCCTTTGAATGAAGGTGCAACAACTTCTTCCAATTCTCCTTGTCCAACCCCTTTGCTCAATCAATCTCCACTGATTTCTTTGATGGCATCTCATTCATGATATCATAAGTTTGATGTAATTCCAAATCTCCATTCTACCTTTCACCATGAGAAGGCCTCCTTATATAACCTTGGAGAGGTTCAACCACTTGAGAGATCTTTGGGATAAGTTGAGGATTCCTCTCCTTCAGTTGAGGATCTCCCCTAAGATCATGCCTTGATCATCTATTTGAATCCAACTACCTTTAGGAATTGAGGTATTCTTCCCTTATTTGCCTCAACAAACCCAGAATTGCTAAAATGAGGGTAGCACTCCCCCATAAGGGTGCACAGGGCGCTCAAGAACTCCCCCAAAGAGGCTCAGGGAGCGCCATCACTCCCTGACAATGGGTAAGGGAGTGCTCCTCTCCAAAATTCATTTTTTGAGTGATTTTTCCGATGGTAAAGGGCTTGTACTTCTTGCCAAGTGAATTTTCTTCTTCCAAACCATCCTTTGAGGTGTCTTAAGTGTCTTCATGATTTTGTTATGGGCACGACATAGGCAAGATGGAAGCATACTATTTTTGACACTTGCAACACTTATAGTCAATATGTGACACTTGCGGACAAGATGCGACACTTACAACACTCGCAATGACGACACTTGCGACACTATCGAAGTGAGTAATTTTGAGGTGTAGAAGATTCCCCCCCAAAGTATGAAGTTAGAAGACGATGATGACTGAAGTACTTTGTATAATTTTTCGATCAAAGGTATGGATGCAGAGAAACTAGAAAAAGATACACACAACCATCAAACAAATATTATGACATGTTTCAAAACCCAAGGAAGGCATACCTATTCTTGAGTGATAAACACCTTTTAGGTATGGTCGCCATAAAATACACTGCGGATCCATAATTATATTGACAAAATGGTATAGCCACTACAGATACAATGTGGATCTATACTCCTTATGACCTGAATTGATCGTAGCCACGAAGAATACAGAGTGGATCTATGAGATGACAAGACATAGCCACGACCAATACAAAGTGGATATATGTACTAGTATATGTGTCATAGTTCAAAATAACTCCATTGCAACCTGGGCAAAGTATACATAAGAGTGAAAACTCAACCCACGGTCCTGTGACTGATCCTGATGTAGTACGAATCTAACCATGTGAATAGATGTCCTGATGTCGAACATGGCAGAAACCACTTGATTACCGGTCTGTGATGTAAACCGTTAACAAGTGTGAGGGAAATCACCTTCGATGTCAATGATTCCCAAGGTACTCTAATACATTCCAACGAATGTGAATGGATGATCTGAAGTCAAACATCTGTGGAATCATCCGATCAGAGGTCAATGAGGTAAACCCACTGTCGTACATGAGGAGGCCTATCATTGAGGCATGGAGGTCCCAAGGTACTAACTAGTTTCTAAGTCTAGTTCCTGGATAATGTGTTGAATTCGATAGGAATAGACTTGTCGAAGGAGGGCCTTGATGTATCCCCCAACAACGACACAAAACTGACACAAAGATGTAATTGGTAGATCAAATGAACATGGACTGACACGGGTATTGAAACAAGATATTTGTGATGGCTGACTCTCGAGGCAGATACTTCCCTTGAACACTGAGGCACATCAACAAAAATTTGACATGGACCAAAACTTGATAATGCAGTGGATGTTGTGACTTTCGTCAGGTGACCCAAAGGAGTAAAAAAAACTCATAGGATTGGCTCAATGCATAGATTCAGCAGATTAAAATGCATTCCAAGACAAAGTGTCATGTTCAAGGGTGACTGTAAGAGTTACCGGTAATGTTCTCAAAAAATTGCTTGGCTTGCTTCTTTCAATTTTTCCCCCATCTAGATAGACGAGTACCTCTTTTTAATTTAACGAGCTTGAGGAGGGTAACACATGCTCGATATGAATCACCTTCAGTAAGTCCTTCTTCCTTTTTTTAACGAACTAGAAGAAGTAAGGGTTCAATCCCATATGGGCCCTTCAATGTATGATTGTTTAACGAGTCCAGAGAAAGTAAACTCGGTGGTTTTTCATATTTAGAGAGTCTGAAAACAACTTAAAGACGACTCCAATGTTGTCCTTTTTCATAATTTTAGTCTCACGAGGATGAAAAAGAGATAAATTATCACTCAAAATACACCCTTTCAAACCTCTTAATGAGTGGGAAAGGAAGCAAGATCACTCAGCAATCTTTTCATGTTTAGAGAGTCTAAAAAGAGCTCAAAGACGACTCCAGGGGGTTCCTTTTTCATATATCCATGCAAGTAAGAAAAAGAGATAAAATTTTACCCAGATGCATTCTCATGTATTTACAAGCATGAGAAAGAAAAAAGACTAAGCTCGGTATGCCCCTAATTTGAAAGCTAGTGTCTTAACTCTAGAATGATCATCAAAGGCTAGAGACATGCCCTCCAAGCTTCAATTCATTCACTGACTTTGAGTTTGTCACCAATTTCTCTACTAGATGGAGAAAGAAGATAAGAGTGAATAAAAAGAAGGTTCAAGAGAGGCTACTGTTTCATTTTTTAACGAGCTTGCTACAGAAAAATAACTATGCTCAAGGCTCTAGCTGCAGTCCCCAGATTTTTTTAATGAGCTTGTGATAGAGAGGAAAACTATGCTCGTGACCTTTGTTTCATTTTTTAACGATCTTGACACAGAAAGAAAAAATATGCTCATGGATTCTATTTCATTTTTTAACGAGCTTGTGACAAAGAGGAAAAATATGCTCATGGAATATTTTTGGTCATGGCTTCCAAGAGAATAACGCTCTGGAAATACACCACGTCAAGGGAAAAAAATCGATCATGGCTTCCAAGAGATCTTCACTGGATGGAAGAAAATCACTCTGGAAGGAATACATGTCGAGGGTCACGAAAAGGGTAAGGAGATCAGGCTCCAATAGCCCTATAGAAGAGATCACCATGTCAACTACTGAATCCAAATCATCGGACATTGAAGGCATGGGAGATGATGGAAAATCAACAGTAGGAGGGAAGATAGAGTGTATATATGCCTAAATTTCTTCACTAGGGGGAAGAAAAGAGGATCGATGATGGTTATCATCCCGAGGTAGCTTGTATTGCTCAACATTTCCATGATATATTCATCTGAGGGAAAAATTGGGGAAATGTAATCGATCGCAGACGACAAGGAACTTAACCGTGATGGCATCAAATAACAGTCGGATGCCAATAAATGTTGGTCATCCGATGAGGGAGAAGCAGATTGGATAGAAATGTATGATGTTTCAACTGGACTAAGTGGCACGGTGTCACCTAGTGCATCGAATTCCAATGGACTCGGTACAATCCAAGGGTCATATGATTCCAAAGATTGATAAGTTGTGGTCGAAATCATATCGACGGTGGAAATATGATGTGTATTCGGTGGAGGTGGTGTAGGGAAGGTACCCATGAGGCTAGAATATTTCAGTAAGCCAACACCAATGCTTTCATAAGTGATCTTGTGGTCTCCTAAGAAAGGAATATTGTTGGTAGCGGGAGCGTGAGCATCGGTCATGCAGAAATCCAACTGATCAATAGTGACATTTTTTCCCTAATGAGGAAATTGTACACATCGAAATACCGACGAGGCAATGACAGTCATAGCATAAAACCAACTTCTTCCAAGTAACAAGTTGTAATCGAGGGGAGCATCAACTACTTTGACATCAACAGTGACAGTTTTGCCACCCAATTGGATGGGTAGGGACTGTAAAAGCCCATGGGGATGAAAACCTCACCCATTGAAGGCGCGTAACATCAATGGGGATTTGTTGAGTGCAGGTGATTTTAAACCTTTCCAACATGCTAAAGACATGACACAAGTTGAGGCTCCCTCATATAGAGTAGTTCGGTGGATTTGTTGATTGTGAAAAACCACATCAACTTGGAAATCAAGTTGGTGGGAGAGTCGAGACACATAATTGTCCATGTTAAACATGATATGGTTGGAAGACTTAGGATCAACAGTGCCAATAGCAGCCAAGAGCATTCTACGTTGACCGGGGCAGTGCTGTAAAACTTATAACGTAGACATAGCACATGGTGCTTAAGCCAAATATTCAACAATGTTGTAGTTTTGGGCGGCACGTGCACTAGGATTAAAGGTAGCTTTGTGGATAGTGCTCTTAGGAGGGCATAAGATAGAGTCGAATGTAGGTTTCTCAATATGAAGTGGTCCAAATGGAGGATTAACCGATGGAGGACTAACAGAGGACAGTGATGGATCCGGTAAAGTACCAGTACCATTAGTGTCTTTTCCTTTGTCAAGGTTACCTGGTGTGTCATATGTATTAGAGAGAGTGTTAAAATTAATCCCATTAAACATATAAGTATGTTCACTTGTCGAGGCCTCATCATGAGGATGGCTAGAACTGCCCCCAGGAGAGGGGGTTTGAGAAACCATGGATTGTTGTTGTGGAAAAGGCTGAGTAAGCACAGCGGATTGTGAATTTCCCTGGAAAATTTTGGCCACTTCATTGCGATGTGGATAGTCTCGAGTGTAGTGATCATCACCACAAATGATACATCGTAATTTCAATTTTCGTTGTGGTTGCTTTTCGGTAGCAGGTGTTTGAGATTGATTTTTGGGTTGTTCATTGTTATTAGCATTTTTCGATTTCTTTTTTGTCTTCTTCTTACCTCCAGATTGTTGTGAAGGGGCAGATTGAACTACATTCACCTCAGAGATTTGATTTTGGGGGGAGGTAGAGGAGAGTGTGGTCGATTGGGAATTATATTGAGTTTTGACGGAACCAATAACACCGTCTGCATGAGATGAGGAAGACGGTTTGGATGGATCGGTATTAGCTCGAGCAACATTCAGAAGAAAATCATACAAAGTACTATATTGTGAATAAACAAAATCTAAGTACTAAGCCTGAGCAATGGTTTCTTCCTTAGTGACCACGCCACCCATAGCGACATCGTGAGCGATCAGGGGTAAAAGTGATTTACTAAACCATTCTGCCAATAATATGTCCATAATGATTATCGTGATCATCCTTCGTCATCGTCTCCACTCATGAATATGGTCAGAGACATGCACGGAGTCAGTTTGACAAAGGGAGTTCAAGAGTTCAGTCCCCATCTCGTAGCAAATAGGTGGTTGAAATTCTGTGAGGAAAGACATGGCAAGGGAATTGAAATCATGAAAAGAAGCACGTGGTAGTTCAATATACCACTTTGTTGCTGAGCTCGTAAGTGTTCGCTGGAAAAGACACAAACGTATAGAATCATCCATGAGGGAGTTTGATGAACACCACAAATGGAAATTCATCACATGGTTGTTTGGATCTTTGCCAGAATTTTCGTCAAATTTTGGAATATCCGAAGGAAGTTTAGCGGGAATAACTGGCCAAACCGAGGAATGAAATATAGGATCATTAGTTAACCGAGACAAGTCTAGGAGATCCAGAGTTGCAAGGAAAGGTAGTTATCGGTTAATTTGCAGATGATAATAGTGTGGCATGGGAACACCAGTAGGACCATAAACTGGGTTAGGTAGATAGTTGTAACCAGTAGGTCCTCTTACATATGGTTGTTGTAGGCCAGGATAAGCAAGATTTGATGATGGATGAAAAACATTTGTATAAACTCGTGGGTTTTAAGCATTATAAGTCGGGTGATTTGCTTTCCCATAAGGAGGATAAACACTTTTCCCTTGAGGATGGTAAGTAGCAGATCTCGGAGGTGGATACACATTAGACCCATGAGAAGGATAAGGTTGTTGTCCTTGAGGACTCCAAGTGGTGTTTGGGATGCCGCCCGGATAAGGTTGTCCATAAGATGTTTCGAAAGGAACATGATTTGATACTCCTCCTTGTGGGTTATGATTTGAGTTCCCCCCAATTTGGGGTTGGGTAAAAGTGCCTCCTGATGATACTCCCTAGGATTGTGAAGGGTTTCCAACAAACGAAGGTTGTCCCCCTACCAGTGGTGGATTAACGATCGGGGTATAACTGGCAAAGGGAGGTTACCCGCTGGGAGGAACATGAAAAGGGGGTTGTCCCCTGGGAGGGGTAGGCCTGCCATAGAATGATGGTCCTCCAAAAAGGATAGGTCTACTAGATGGTGGTTTCCCTCCAGTCGGTTGTATTTGGCTGGCAAGGGTATGCATTCTTGGGTGAAAAGATGTCCCAGTAGGATCATGCGGAACATGTGGAGCTGTAGAGTGAAAGCTTGTAAAAGTGGGAGCAGGGATCGAAGTGACTTGGGAATGAGTAGAGGTGATGAGTATAGCATTAAGATGGACTTGTGCTGACATAAAAATAGGTTTAATGACCTGATCAATGGGGTGATTCATAGTTTGACCGGATGGGCCTGTTTCACCAGGAGGGTAATGAGGATGAAAGGGTTGTCGAAAGGATTCGAAATTCTCATCGATATCGCATTCCGATGAAGTCCTCCATATATAATGAGAAGGTGTGGGATTTTTATCTACTATAGTGCTAGTATGAACAGGAGTCTTATACTCATCACCAAAGGTTGGTTCTGTGGATCCCATATATGTTTTAGTAAAATATTTCTCCGGTAAAATCTCTCTCCGGTAACTGTGGGACATCTTCATCTATGACATTCCCAAGGGAGTCTAAACGAATAAAAAGTGGTTTGAGAGGGGTTACCAACACATATGTAGTGTGAGGAGTGGGATTCTCAACCGTAACCAAAGTGCATTCTGAGTTATTGAATGGAGGAGAAACAACGCTTCCAGCGTCAGATTGATTTTCTACCTCTCCATGGTAGTTCTGTTCTAGAGGGTTAGGAGGTAAGGGTTGGTAGCCTTCCAGAGGTATCCCTTGCATCCTACGTGATCAGTGAAGACCTTTATCATCTACGGGCTCTATTTTGGAGAACAATAGTACACGCTGAAAATCTAGGGCCAACTAACAAAAAGAAACAACATATGCTAAGAAAATCTAGGAATCAAAATCAGCAAACAAGACTTCTCTCAATGATCGTACTAGTTGGTGATGAAATCCAACGTCATTTGAACAAGTCAAGAAGGGGAGAGGATATGGTGGAACAGTTACAATGGCGATCTTCTTAACAGACTTTCACCTTGGTGTAAGATTCCATGCAGTAATTGTGGATTTACCCTCCAAGGAGCCCGAGTGAGTTTGACCAATGTCTATTCCAGGTACGGTGATACTTCCCTTTACCGTCACCTCATGTAAGTACCTAAGGATTATGGAAACTAAGGACACCAACTTGCATTCATCCCCTAGGTGGGTAAAGTTGATAGTTTGATCCGAACATATGGGTAGGATAACAAGTCTGAAATCAACTCAAGAGGCTCCCACACATAATCATGGGTATACCCTCAAGTGACTCCCAATATACGATCCAAACACTACAAACAGTTAAACAACAGAGGGATAATCTCCATAATTCACTCGAATGTGACCTCGTGCGTAACCCCTGTGTGAAAGGGGGGTCCCAGAAAGCCTATACAACAATTGGATTTGACACTACCTATCTCAGGATGCTAATGTTCATTTTGAAAACTTTCAAGATTTGTAATCATAGCCTAATCCAAAGTGCTAATCCTAGTCTAATGTTGGTGGAAGATCCTAAAAACAAAAGTGTTCTAGATAATTTTTAATTAGCGTTGATTTTATGGTTGTTCTTTACTCAAAGGGTGTATGACAATGAAATTGATGGTATGATGACTTAATTCCCAAAAATGCACAAGAATATGATAAGCAATCGTTTCTTTCGATGAATGGCTATTTAAGAGAAAGAGAGAAAGTTGTTTTCACTATCAAACACTAATATGCAATGTCCTCAATCAATTTGTTTCTCACTCAAATCCAATGCAATGCTAAAAATTTCAGAAATGCCTTATAATATCCAGACCAATCACTAAAATATGTCCTTTTTCTTATATGTGAATGATAATCAGATGTAAGACTTCTAAATGTCAATCAGACTTCAACATTAAACAATCAGAAGCAAACTTCACACAAAACAAAAAATACACTCTCGTCGTGAAATAGACAAGAAGGACAAAGATAACCAAATTACAAACAAGAACCAAAAACCTCAAACAAAAGAGAAGTGATGGAAATTTGACCTAAAAGATCAAATGAAAAGTTCACAGACCTTTGGATTTCCTCACAAAAGTTTTCACTCAATTAGATAAAGGAGAAGAAAACAACAAGTTAACTCTAGGTCACCACAGACAAAGAGTTATTGCAAAGCAAGGACAAATGTTAAAAATCCAAGAAAGAGATGAATAATCCTTAGAAATCAAATAATTGGAGGATAAACAAGGACACACTAAGATATCACAAACCCTGAGCAGATGAATCAACAAAAAAAACTGAGGAAAAACCAATTTCTAAGAAGGTTTCTGCAGAAAAAAGGGGTAGCGCTCCCCCAAAAGGGGACACAGAGCGCTCCAACACTATGTGGAAGACTGTAAAGGAGTGCCAACTCTCTGGTGGTAAGGGAAGGGGAGAAATCTACTGCAAAATCTCAGAGAAATGGCCAGAAACTCAAAAAAAACTCAGGAAGAATGCAAATTTATGTGTTTAAGATAAATCCAAGAGCCAACAATCAAACCTAAGGATCAGAGACATTCATGGAGAAGGTGAAATAAGTGGGAAAAGGGACAAAACAATATCTATGAATGGAAACAAAAATAAGAAATCCTCCCCAGTGGAGTCGCCAATTTCTGTTGTAGGTGAATCCCCCTGTGGACAAGTGGATTCCCTCTTGGTCTCTAGACTCTTAAGACCAAGACAGAAAAGTGCTTAACATGGACAGTGAATTCCTTTTAGATCCTATCAAGCTAATGAATGAAAGAGAAGGAGAAATATATGTACCTTATGAACAACGTTTGTCATTGCAAAGTCCTGGCTGAGCTTTGATCCTGAGCTCCCTGATAGGTCCTGCAAAACAAACAAGGATACAATGTACTTCCTACTCTACTGAGTTTATCTCAATCATGGATCCATCTACTGAAGACAAACTCATATGGAACAAGCACAAGTTTGAAATAAACAGGCCAAGCATTGATTATATTAATGAGAACAAGTAAAAGTACTTGCAATCCTTTGAATGAAGGTGCAACATCTTCTTCTAGTTCTCCTTGTCCAACCCCTTTGCTCAATCAATCTCCACTGATTGTTTTGATGGCATCTCACTCATGAGATCATAAGTTTGATGTAATTCCAAATCTCCATTCTGCCTTTCACCATGAGAAGGCCTCCTTATATAACCTTGGAGAGGTTAAACCACTTGAGAGATCTTTGGGATAAGTTGAGGATTCCTCTCCTTCAGTTGAGGATCTCCCCTAAGATCATGCCTTGACCATCTATTTGAATCCAACTACCTTCAGGAATTGAGGGATTCTTCCCTTATTTTCCTCAACAAACCCAAAATTTTCTAAAATGAGGCTAGCGCTCCCCCATAAGGGTGCACAGGGCACTCAAGTACTCCCCCAAAGAGGCTTAGAGAGTGCCAACACTCCCTGATAGTGGGTAGGGGAGTGCTCCTCTCCAAAATTAATTTTTTGAGTGATTTTTCCAATGGAAAAGGGCTTGTACTTATTTCCAAGTGATTTTTCTTCTTCCAAACTATCCTTTTAGGTGTCTTAAGTGTCTTCATGATGTCGTTATGGGCACGACATAGGCAAGATGGCAGCATATTTTTGTTTACACTTGCAACACTTATTGTCAATATGCGAGACTTGCAAACAAGATGCGACACTTACAACACTCGTAATGACGACACTTACGACACTATAGAAGTGAGTAATTTTGAGGTGTAACAGCTGCCAACAAGCCTATTTAGTACTCTAATGGGTTTACCTATTGATACCATAGGCTAGTACCCACTACCAGCAGACCTGTTTAGTATCCTGGCGGGTTAGCCTCTTAAACCCTCAGAGACTCGTCCTCCATCTTTTAATATTTTAATATAAGAATGCTTATGCAATAAGATGGGGGCACAACTCTGAAAACAATTTTTCTCTCTTTTTTATTTTCAATTGGGATGGTATTTTTGTTAGAGGATGACTTTCTGTTATATTATTAGTGGTTGTCCTGATGTAAGGGGTACTTAAGCATACATGGCCTATCTAAAGATATGATATAATCAAGCTATTTAGTGTGTAGTGGATGGTACCATCGAGAAAGAACAAAAAGGTATCTCTAAGTTCAACTCACGTTCTTCTTTTGTAATTATTATGATGTTTCCATGAATAACTACTAATGAGACTTCCCTGTTACTCATTGATAAAGACACTTGACTTACTTACTCAGGTTTCTTGGAAAAATTATACGAGAGACCTCTAGGCTTGATAGTTATGGTATCACTTCCTTATACAGTGGTGAAGAGTTTCAAGAGCAACTGCTTTAGAATGCCTTAAAAATGATAATTTTGCAAAAAAATGGCTAATTACAGTAAGTCACTATTCATTTGATGCTTTAGCAGACACAAAATTCAAGTATAACAATGTTGTGAAGAAATATCTTGAAACTGTGTACTCCTGGTGAAATAAATACTTACATAAACCTCTTAAAATTGCCTTGTCAACAAAAACTATTTACATATATATAGTAGGAAAAAAAAATATTTTCAAGAACAAGGGGGGGATTCCCCATCTACTAAGGACAATGCCTTGTCAGCTAACATGACCTTTAGAAACTCCTCTCTGGAAATGGGCTTATGATAAAATTTAAGTCGGTGTTCGTTTACCACAAAGGAGACTTGTCCATCGTCAATTGTTTTAATTTTTACAACTCCATTGTCATATACAGTGTCTACCTCATAAGGGCCCATCCAATGGGTGGTAAGTTTTCCTTTGAAGGTTTTGAACCAGGAATAAAAAAATAGGGCCCAATCACCAGGTTGGAAGTCTTTCTTTTTAATAAACTTGTCATGCCACTTGCTCCTCTGGTTTTGGACTAATATCATTCGTTGGATGGCATCTTGCCTAATTTCATCCAACTCATTCAAATGAAGGGCTCATTGCTTCTGAGCCTCATCTAGGTTCAATCCTAATTCTACGGCAATACGGAAGGTCCTTACTTGGAATTCTATTGGTAAAAGTACTTGTTTCCTATACATTATCTCATAAGGGGTATTGTAACATCCCCAGTCGTCATCCCACTAGCCAGGAAAATGCTACTACACGAAACAACATTCTCATACTTATGTAATATGCATTTAAATGAAGTTAAATGGCTTAACAAAGTAACATATAATAATTTCCATCATACAGAATTAATGAAATCAACAGTGAGCATCATCACAACAAAATGCATGATAATATAGTAAGTATCACAGACTAACATCACATATAAATTAAGTACAACATTAATACTTATCTTTGAAGCTGTAATAACTCCACCTACCACATGCAGACCTTCCACAAACCTCCTAGCCTTAGACCACGCTGCCCATCACTCTCAGTAGTGGGTCACCCCCAAGCTGGGACCAAGCTCCACCCAAGGTAAGGGAATCCTAAACTATGATGAGATTACAGGGAAACTGCACAAAATAACCGGAAGGATTCTTCCCAAGATGCCTTCTTATGCCCACTACTCACGGACTCTCATTCCCCACATGTCTGTTCCACCCAGGAGTATACACCTTCACAAGCACAGTTGATCAGTGCTTCACCTCCCTCTCTGGGCCTTGGCAACAGGCCGGATCAGGAAGTATCAGAGCTCTATAGCTAGTGCTGGATTCTCTCTGGGAGAAAACCACTTCCCAACATACCCTTCACCTGGAAAGAGTTGCTCACAAGCCTGATAGCCTGCCTCTTCAACCATGGGCCTAACCACCCGACTCTTCCACCAACTTCCACTTCAATTCTTGCAAGGTGAGGATAACAACAACAACAATATCAATTCAGTTAACTCACCAGTGACAACAACAACAAGAATTTGGGTATGGACATCCAAAAACAGAAATAGACCACACTAAGACACAACACAGTTTAGGCCATATCCAAGATGTTTCGTCTTCACAATAAAACAACACAGGTTGGATTCATGGTTTTCTATTTTAAAAGATGTGTGAGGTTATGCAAAGGTCAATCCCAGAGCTCAATAGAATTCACGGAGAATGGAAAATGGATAGCGAACAATTTTCCCGTGAGGGTTTCCTTCACTGTGCGCGGGTATGCAAAGGCAGATGCATAGGTAAAATGGTTCAGACGCTCCAGATCCCCATGAACTCAAGCGGAGGATGAAAGAATGAGGAGCGAACCCCACCNCCCCCCAATGGCCGACATATGTAGCTTTTAACTGCATGTGCCTGGGCCGACACATGTCACCCATGAAGTTGCATGCTTTCCATCAGCATGCATTCCTCTCCAGGAACTTAGGACAACACTCAAAATTGTCCACCGTAGTTTTAAAGAAATAATAATAATAAATTATTATCCCTTTCTAAAGGTAAGCCCCCTAGATTAGCCCCTAGGCCCAACACTTAGCCTTTATTTCCACCTTTCATCCCCCATTCCCTTACCCACTCTGTGGAAGCTTATTCCCCCATCACTCATTCATCGTGGTTGGTCTACACACAATGGTGTTCATATTTTTATTAATGTTCTGCATAATTACATATACAAAAACAGGCTCTTGGCCTTAACACTTAGGCTCTCCAGCCTAATAAACTCATAAGCCTTACTAGCTTATCAATACTCGGTTCACCAGCCTAAAAAATATGATTTACAATTCATGAACATGATTACAACAAGGCTCTTCCTTGAGGATATTACAATCCCCTCCCCTTATTTTTGCACTGTCCTCAGTGCAACTTTCACACAACATCAACAAGATTTCCGAAATCTTGAAAAATATGTGGGTATTCTACCTGCATAGCATCCTCATGCTCCCATGTCCCATCCTCAGGATTGTACCAGGTCCACTGGACCTTTACAATCCCTATAGCTCGATTAAGGAGTTTTTTGCTTTTCCTATCCAATATGTGCATAGGATGCACTTCCAGGATACCTTCTTGCTCCACCTGAATCACATTCCAATCGATAACATGATTAGCGTCAGGTATATATTTCTTAAGCAATGAAACATGAAACACATTATGTACAATCATGGATGTAGGTAATGCAAGCATATATGCAACTGGCCCAATCCTTTCTAGAATTTCAAATGACCCACAAAATCTAGCTGCCAACTTGGCACAATTTCCCAGCTTCAGGGAATTTCTATCAAATTTTACTTTTAGGAAAACATGATCACCCACTTTGAATTCTCT
Source organism: Picea engelmannii (assembly GCA_009831015.1). Classification (NCBI taxonomy): domain Eukaryota; kingdom Viridiplantae; phylum Streptophyta; class Pinopsida; order Pinales; family Pinaceae; genus Picea; species Picea engelmannii. Next base: position 236,465 of record ML784463.1, on the reverse strand, counting down.
GTGGGTTCTGTTTTTGTGAGCATAAATTTTTTGGCTTTCTTGGGTAGCTTTAAAATTCTGCTTAATTTTAAGCATTTGCTCTTCCATTTCCTTGAGAAACTCTAGCCCAATTACTACCCTGTCAGCTGGATCATCCCAGCTTACATGAGTATTACACTTTCTGCCATAAAGTGCTTCAAATGGGCTCATCTTCAATGATGCTTGATACCCATTATTGTAAGCAAATTCTACCAAGTGTAGGTAGTCTTCCCATTTTGATGGTTTGTCCATCACATACATTCTTAGTATGTCTTCTATCACTCTGTTCACCCTCTCTATCTGTCCATCAGACTCAGGATGATAAGTTATACTAAAGTTCAGATTCATTATGAATCCTTTGAACAATCCTTTCCATAAATTCGAGGTTAATTTTGAGTCTTTGTCAGACACAATTGTTTTAGGAATTTCGGGCAATCGTGCCACTTCCTTCACGAAAATATCAGCAACATCTGCTGCCTTGTGAGTAGTTTTCAGTGGAATAAAATGGGCAGCTTTTGTAAGCTTGTCCACCACTACCATGACCGAATCATGTAGCTTTCCTGTTCTAGGCAATCCTGTAATAAAATCCATTGTCACCACTTCCCACTTCCATTCAGGAATGGGAAAAGGTTGTAGCAACCCTGTTGGGTGCCTGTGCTCAGCTTTAACATTTTGGCATTCCATACATCTGGCAATATATTCAGTGATCTCTTTCTTCATACCTGGCCAAAAGTAATGGCTCCTAACTGCTACCACAGTCTTCTGATATCCAAGGTTCCCAGCATAAGTCACGTTATGCATTTCTCTTAGAATCGCAAGTTTCAAACCCTGGACATTGGGTATATACACTCTGTTTTTGTACAGAAGTATTCCATCAGCTTCCAAGGTGTAATTTTCCTCTTTCTGTGGTCTCTCACTCTGTTGTAGCTTTGCTACCAAATCTCTGTACTGCAAATCTACATTTGCAACTTCCAAAATTCTATCCTTAATATTAGTCCTGTACATGCTAATGGCTAAAGCATGTAAGTTGTGCACCTTTCTACTGAGTGCATTGGCCACCTTGTTTTCCTTCCCTTTGATATTCTTGATATCAAAGTCGTATTCACATAGAAACTCCAGGCACCTACTCTGCCTGGCATTTAAGGTAGGTTGGTCAAACAAGTATTTCAGACCGTTGTGGTATCTTCTCAATTCAAATCTCCTTCCCGTGAGATAATGTCTCCATTTCCTCAGAGCGTGAACGATTGCTACCAACTCCAAATCATGAGTGGCATAATTCTTTTCATGCTCTTTCAGCTTCCTGGACTCATAATAAATTACAAATCCATTATGACTGAGAAATCCTCCCAACCCTTCTTTACACGCATCTGTGCACACCACAAAATCCACATTTGGATCTGCAATCCTCAAGATTGGAGCATTGGTTAACAGTTGCTTCAATCGCTAGAAATGTTTCTCACACTCTTCAGTCCACTGAAACTTTTTCTGCTTCCTTTGCAAGGAAGTGATAGGGTGAGCTATCTTTGAGAACCCTGCGATAAAACTTCTGTAATAGCCTGCTAGACCCATAAAGGATCTAACTTCTGCCACATTCCTTGGCACTGACCATTCTCTGATGGCCTCAACCTTCTTAGGATCCATGGTGATCCCTTCTTCTGAAATAATGTGCCCCAAGTAATGGATGTGCCTTTGATAAAACGAGCATTTTCTCAACTTGGCATACAACTGGTGTTCTCTCAACACTTGCAACACCATCCTTAGGTGTTGTTCATGCTCTTCCTCTGACTTGGAATACACCACAATGTCATCTAGGAAGACTATGACAAACTTGTCTAGATAGTCCCTGAATACACCATTCATCAAGCACATAAAAACAACAGGTGCATTCGACAGCCCAAATGGTACCACTGTAAACTCATAATGACCATACCTTATTCTAAAGGCAGTCTTGTTGATGTCTTCATCCTTTATTCTTACCTAGTGATATCCCGATCTGAGATCTATCTTCAAAAATATTTTCGCACCTTTCACTTGATTGAAAATATCGTCGATCCTCAGCAGAGGATACTTGTTCTTAACAGTTACTTTATTCAACTATCTAAAATCAATTCACAACCTCAACGTCCTGTCCTTCTTCTTCACGAATAGGACCGGGGCACCCCAAGGTGACACGCTTGGGCAAATGTACCCCTTCTTTAGAAGCTCTTAAAGCTGCAATTGCAACTCTTTTAGCTTTGGCATACTCATTCTATAAGGAGCTTTCGACACTGGCATTGCTCCAGGCATCAAATCTATAGAGAAATCCATATCTCTCTTTGGATGTAGTCTAGGTACCTCCTGAAATACGTCTTCAAACTCTATTAGTACCGCATGGTCTCCAATCTTTGAGACTTCATATCTAGATGCTTCCTCCACAAGGATTGCAAACAATTGACAGCCTTTCATGTAGCACTTTTTCAGCTGCATTGATGAGATTTCTATAACAACCACAGCTCTAGGAATTCCTTGGACTATTTTCTGATTCCCCTCCTCATCCGGGCAAGTAAATTCCTTGTTACGACAGTCCAGGAAGGCATGGTGCTAGTCCAACCAATCCATCCCAATTAAATAGTCATAAGAGACTAAAGGAAGAATATTCAATTCAGCCTTCGTGCTCAATCCCTTCATGTCCATAGGACATGGCTTAACCAACTCAGTGACTTTCCTCTTGGTTCTTATAGCCAACTGCACTAACCAAGGCTTTCATGTTTGCTTCTTGATAAATGCAAACTTTCCACCACCATAGGATCTACATAACTATGGCTAGCCTCTGAATCAATTAAAATAATAAATTCTTGGTTGTTAATCATACCTTCCACTTCAATCATATGCGACTAAAAATTAGCTTGCTTGTTGTCCAGGGCCGCATAGATCCTTGGCATTCTACTGCCCATGTCCTCCACTATTTCAGCTTGTTGAACATTATGGACAACTCTTGATTTTCCATTTTTATGGGGACAATCTCTGTACTTGTGGTTCTCTTTACAGTCCCAACATTGAATGGGCATCTGTCTCAGCCTTTGTTCCCCAACTTCAGCCATTCTTGGTTCTCTAAATGATGGCTTTCCTTGAGGACTATTTATGAAAAAGGGAGGTTTGTTTCCCTTCTGCCTCTTTTCTTTCTTAAACTTCTTCTGGTCATCCCAAGCCTTTTAAAAGGTAGGCTTTTCTCTTTGTTGTTCATATAAGCATTTCTCTCTTCTTATTGTTTCTTCCATAGTCTTAGGATCATCATAATGAATCTTGTCACTAATGGGAGGTGGCAGGCCACTCAGATAAATCTAAATATTGACAGCCTCGTCTTTGATGAATGGAACATACTTCAGTAATTCCAAAAACCTTTGTTCGTATTCATCAATGGTCATGTTTCCCATCTTGATTTCGAAGAACTCCTTCATCTTTCTATCATAGTATCTTTTATTCAGGTATTTCTTCTCGAAATACCTCTTGAATTCCTTCCAAGTGATATCGTGTTCTCTAATGTGTTTCACCTGCACAAGTTGATCCCACCACATGGATGCTTTTCCTTTTAGTTGATACATTGCAATTCTTCCTTCTGCATGAGAGGAATAATTCTATAGTTGGAAATATTTCCTCATGCCAAGCAACCATGTTTCAGCATCTTCCTCCTTCTTATGTTCTCCATCAAATGTAAGAGGCTTAATCTTGTTCATATCCCCTTTCAATTCATCCACTCGAGATATTCAGTGTTTTCTGGTAGGGGATGGGCTTGAACTATTGTGTGCTTCCTTACTAGAATTATTTGGGGAGCGATGACAATGTCTGCTACCACTCATCAATCTTGTTTTTTTCTCAAGGGTCCTGTGACTCCCTGTTTTACTTGTGTCACTCTCCTTTTCCAATTTCCTTTCTATTCTTTCCAAGATCTTCAACATATTTAAGTTGAATTCACCCTGCTGATCCTTGATGCTCATGAGCTTTTAGTTATCGAGTCAGTGAGCCTAGGCATCTTTCTGCAATCTTTCAATGATTTTCATCATATACCCTTCCTTATCCAATTCTCTTTCGTGCCCATTGGAGTTCGATCCTTCGACTCCCAAGTTGACATCCCTTCCTTCTCTTTCATTCTCTGAATTGGAGGAAATCCACACCTCTTCCATTTCTATACTTGGCATCGATTCATGGCTATCCTAACACTCATTGAACTCTGCACACACAACATGTAGTCAACCGAAGTTTGTTAGACCTTAAACCCTTAATAAAACTACAATATTCATAAACTAATGCGAATAAGAAAACATTTTGATTCCACGAATTTTATGAGCTTTGTTTGGCTCTGCAATTTCCAGGCGATAGCCCCCACTTTATTAGTCCCCAACCCATGTGTCCACAGGCCGTGATCAAAGTCTAAACTGCTAGGTGCTACAAGGCTCTCCATATGAAACTTCATGTTTCAGGGTTTCAGGGCTTCGAGGTTTCGGGTTTCGGCGTTTTGGTCCCGGAGGTTCTTGCACTCGCTTCCCTCTCCAACTCCCAACTCTCAAACTTTAGACCTCTCTCCCCCTAGGCCCACATAACAGTTGTCACCAACCAAGGTAGTGACACATGGTGTCCTTAAGAAGGTCCACATCACTTCTGGTCCCACCAAATTCACTTTTCATTTCGTAGTTTCGGGCATCAGGAGTTCATGCATCCACACATTTTGAACTTCTATTTGTCGAAATTCCAAAATTACGGTCTATTCATCTAGTTTATCCAATGGTCAAGCTCCTCTCCAACGATCTATGGTGTAGATCATTTCGAGATTTCAGGTTTCGGGTTTCGGAGGTGTTCACCTCTCCTCACTTCCCATTTCCCGACTTTGCGAAATCCAAAAGGTTCTCATGACTAACTCGAGTGTGAATCCATAAGATCTAATGGTCGAGCCCTCCTCCCAAATCTACGGCATAGATCTTCTCGAGTTTTCAGGTTTCTATGTCTCAGCGCTCCCTACTTTTTCTCGGCAACCGAACTCCCGAAAGGATTCTCAGATATCCTTCCATCACCTTCTCTAGATCTAACGGTCGTAAGGGATCTCCTTTCCTCCCGATCAGATCCAATGGCTCCAACACTTCATGTGTTGAGCTCTCTCTCTCCCTGTGGCCATATACCACACCGGTTGTGGGTTCTATAATACCGCTACACCTCTTGAGCTTTGTAACACAACCAAGTGACTCCTTGGCACTTAGGAACATTCAAAGGTCCAAAAATCAGTTCTTCCAAACACAATTCCCACTTGATCTTCAGGTCCAATGACCACTTATCCAGCCCATTCAGGTTCAATGTTGTAAACCACACTCTGATACTATATTGTAACATCCCCGACCATCATCCCACTGGCCGGGCAAACGCTACTATGCGGAACAACATTCTCATACTTATGTAATATGCATTTAAATGACGGTAAATGGCTTAAGAGAGTAACATATAATTACTGCCATCATACAGAATTAATGAAATCAACAGTAAGCACCATCACAACAAAATGCATGATAATATAGTAAGTATCACAAACTAACATCACATATAAATTAAGTACAACATTAATACTTATCTTTGAAGATGTAGTAACTCCACCTACCACGTGCAGACCTTCCACAAACCTCCCAGACTTAGACCATGCTACTCATCACTCTTAGTAGTGGGTCACCCCCGAGCTGGGACCAAGCTCCACCCAAGGTAAGGGAACCCTAAACTAGGTTGAGGTTACAGGAAAACTGCACAAAAAAATCATAAGTATTCTTTCCAAGATGCCTTCTTACACCCACTACTCACGGACTCTCATTCCCCACATGTTTGTTTTTCTCGGGAGTATACACCTTCACAAGTACAGTCCATCTGCTCCACCTGGGAGTATACACCTTCACAAGCACAGTCCATCAGTGCTTCACCTCCCTCTCTAGGCCTCGGTAACAGGCCAAATTAGGAAGTCTCAGAGCTCCATAGCTGGTGTTGGACTCTCTCTAGGAGAAAACCACTTCCCAACAGACCCTTCACCTGGAAAGAGATGCTCACAGGTCTGACAGCCTACCTCTTCAACCACGGGCTTAACCACCCGACTCCTCCACTAGATTCCACTTCAATTCCTGGAAGGTGAGGATAACAACAACAACAATAGCAATTCAGTTAACTCACAGGTGACAACAACAATAGGAATTTGGGTATGGACATCCAAAAATGGAAACATACCACACTAAGACACAACATGGTTCAGGCCATATCCAGGAAGTTTCATCTTCACAATAAAAGAACATAGGTTGGCTTCACAGTTTTCTATTTTCAGAGATGCATGAGGTTATGCAAAGTTCTATCCCAAATATCAACAAAATTCATGGAGAATGGAAAACAGATAGCGAACAATATTCCCATGATGGTTTCCTTCACTATGCATGGGTATGCAGAGGTAGACGCATATAGGAAAAACGGTTCAAACGCCCCAGATCCCCTCAAACTTGGGTGGAGGATGACAGA
>ML784463.1:213081-224910 GCA_009831015.1 Picea engelmannii | reverse complement strand
GAAGGAATATTTAAATGATAAAGTATTGGAGAACTTTCTATTTATGGAAAGTGGTTAACCCTAAAATAAGGAAAATAGGTTAAGTGACCTAGAGGATGAAAGTATAAATAAGATAGCAATGGTCTCTTGTAGATCATCCTTTTGTGGATCAATGGAGAGTTTCTTGTGAGAATATCTTTTGGAGTATTAATGGAGAGCTTCTTGTGAGAATAACTTTTGGAGTATTGATGGAGAGATTTTTGTGAGAGCTTCTTGAGAATTTTTGGTGTGGAACACTTGAGAATATTGAATATCTATAGGTGAATGAGGTAACCAAGGATATCTAAGCCGAAATTCTGAGAAAAGTGAAGAAAAGAAGGCCGAAATGCAAGGAAGGATAAACTCTTTTGATGGTGCTCTCTAAGGTATGTTATTTACAGGTCATCTCACCATTTTCGCTATAACATTTTTTATATAATGATTCAGATCCTGAAATTGGTATGAAAGTGAGAAAAAATATCCAAGTATCTATGGTTAAAAATTCAGCTTGTGGTTCATTGTAGTTTGGGAGTTACACTCCGTGAAAGATAGGGTTTGTGGTCAGTCCTGAAACTAGTCAAAATAAGGTGTTTCCGGTAAAAACGTCATAACTTCTTCATAAGAGATACGAATTTAGTGAGACCAAATGTGTTAGTTAGGGTAATGTATTAAATATTTTTTGTAACAGTTTCAGATAAATTTATCAAATATTTTGTGCGGGGCACACTCTACAAGGTCGCTCTCTAGAATAAGCCAGAATTTAGCAAGGTATGACATTTTTTCCATACCTTCTTTTCTGAGAGGTTACAAGTAGTGCCACTTGGGGAAATTGTATAAAACATAATGAAGAATTTTTTTTATTAGTTTCATATATTTATTTATTACAGGTACAAAGTTATGATTATTTCAAGTTAGGGTTGTTGACTAATCCAAAACTAGTCATGGTTGAGACAAGCAGTTGATGAGTTGGCACATACATGAGGTGTATAGTTGATGATGTTGGTATATATTGATGATTCATTGTTGATTATTAGCTAACACATGATTGGTATATACTTGGTACATGGTTGGATGCACTTGTTTATGGTACAGGTTGATTACAGGTTGTTTGGCACAGGTTGGTGCATGGTTGATGCTCTTGTTTATGGTACAGATTGATATCTGTTGAGGATTGTTGGATTGATATCTGTTGAGGATTGTTGCCTCATCTTAGTTGGTGCTGAGAATGTAAGTTGAGTCTTGCATATAGAGCCGGTGCTCTTGTAGAGTTGTACTCTATTCAGTTTTTGTTGAAAAACCCTCGAATTGAAGTCCATAATAAAAAGAAAAATTGTACATACATCTTGTGTTCCTTGTGGAGATGATTTGTTGATGATATATTGCTAATATATGTTGCTGATGTGTATTCACATCTAACTGATTATTAATGAAATCAATGAGTAATAAGTAAATGTCGAATGTTAACTAATGAGTTTTGTGTAAGAGGGAAGTTTTGGGAAAAAGATCCCCACACTCATTCACCCCCCCCCCCCCCNGTGTGGTAGGTGTGTCGAACAATAATAACATCTTCCCACCTAATTTCATCCATGGGTTGTTGGATGGTTTCATCTTCTTCTTCTTCCTAGATGACTTCTGAAGGTCTCTGCCTATCTAGAACGTTTCTCGATCTTAGTTGAATTTCATGTAATGGAATAGGAGTAATGACATATGTCGGGAAGGCTTGCATCTCAACATTGTTAAGAGGTTGAGGGGGCTTATTATTGGGGTTCAGCACTAGCTGGATGGTAATAGTGTCGGTCTCAGGGAGCTTGCATTTTGATATTATAGGGGTTTTTGTTGTGGGATAGGAGGTAAAGGTGGTGCAACAAATCTTGGCAGAAGTTGTGGAGTGTTTGATGGGAACTGAGGATAAGGATGGTTGGACATAGGAATAGGTGGAGCGTGAGGGTTTCCTAGATTGTGTCCTCCTCTCCATCCTTTTAGCCAAGGATGTTGGTACTGAGTAGACCAGTTTTTCCAACCTGGTGGGTTCCACTATTGTTGTTGTTGATAATAGGGTGGAACTTGGGATTGTAGATCTGGGTATGTGAGTTGATTCCTAGGCTGACATGGCCTCCTAGGTGCATAAGAAGACTCCCCAGGATCTCCACTCCTATAAATGGCTAATAAATCAGGCAAGGATGGACATTTCTCAGTAGAATGGTATTCTATACAGAAGCCACAAACTGAAATGTTATCTAATGGGCATTCCCTTGAGGAATGCTTCCTTCTGCATCTTGGGCAATATATGCTCATTGTTGCATTCTCCTCCTCCTGTTTATTTTTGAGTTTAAGGTTGTCGAACTGGGAACTTATTGTTCTTACGATTTCTATCTTGAAATTTTATAGAAGGTTCTGTTGGCACAGGGTCAGACCCAGGGTTCAACACTCAAGATCGCACAAACAAAACCCTAACTACCGGTCCTTTCAGCAACACCTGCGAAGAAGATGAAGTCTCACCCGAGGTAGAGGTAGGGATGGTTGTAGGAATCAGATGTATGCAACCTTAACTGGGACACTGATCTGTGATTATATATTTTGCAGGGCACTTAGCATATATCCTTCATCAATATTTAACCCGTTTGGTACTTCGCAGATAGCACAGAGCATCACAGTGAATACTTATACTAAAGATGATTTAGTACTTAGCCACAGAAATATAGGTTAGATTCAAAAGATCAAGCACTAAGCATCTTATATATTTGATCTAACGTTCATTCATATATCATCAGCATAGAGCATAACTATATCTACTTAATCACATCAAGCACTTAGCCAAGAAAGAGATAAACAAATTAGAGAGAAGCACATATCACTATACACACAGTTACCGTAGTTCACCCCCACCCTGGGGATACATCCACAAAGTCTTCTTTATATTATCTCAGTCAAGCAATTACATCACAGAGCTTCAATGACCCTTACTTCACACAGGACAGAAGATCTATGCAGCTTGCTAGATCCTTCTTCCTTTCTCTTCAGCACAAGACTACAACAACTTGCACTTATCTTTCTGATCTCATGCACAGAGCACTCTAAGATACATTCGATCAAACAGATCTAATTACTAGCACTAAGCTTTCAGTTATACATCACATAGATGTACTACATTACTATCATACCTCTTGTCCCCTATTTATATTTCCTATTTATAGATTACAAAATGGGCCTAGGTGTGGGTAAACCCACGAGCCGACATCCCTTTCCCGTTACATCAACCCAAAACCCTAAAATGGACCCAAAAATAGGTCTTGCTTCCTTAATTTATGCTTTGTGTTGTGCTCCTTCCTTGGCAAGTTGTCGTAGTACCAAAAGTGGTCAAATATGACCAAGTATTCTTCAAAAATTGGTCAAGGGCCAACAGGCCCCCAACACTCACCTATGACTCGTCCCAAGTCACTTAGGTCTGATCAATTCCACTTAAAAAACCTCAAGTTTGGCTCGAGCTTCTTCGACCTGATGTAGTGCGACAACCTCTTGTTCAATAAATTCTTGGATTACTATGTCATTGAGTAGTCCTTCCAGGCGTTGTTCTGTAGTGATGACACCCTATTCGAGTTCAACTCCCTGGATTTCAAATTCAACGAGCAGTTGGCATGCCTTCTCTTGGAGTGGTTGTAGTTGTTGAGAGACTTCCATCACTTTACTTTGCAGTATGTGTACTTGTTGTTGGGTTGTGCGTTGTTCTATGAACCTCTTCATTCTTTCGACTGGGGTCACGGACTTCAGCTGTTCTTGTAGAACATCTACATGCTGCTTTTCTTCTTGGATTTGTGCCTCCAATGTCTGCAATTTTGGATTCTCTACAAGGATTTCATAAGTTTGGGTGATTCTAGTGCTTAACTACCTACATTCCAAATCCAAATTTTTTAATCAGTCGAATGTGCTTAGAGCAGTGGCCTCTCTTAAAGAACTTATATCTTGGGGTGTCTTAGGCATGGTGCGGAGCTCCAGATCCGTGATGCGTTGTTGAAGTTGTTGGATTACTTATTCTAGTTGGGTCACCTACTATGGGAGACGATCTTCCATCTTCACTTCTATGATCATCACAGAGCGCAGTGCTTTGTGAACTCTTCCCTGTACTTCAAGTTGCTCTGCTAGCAACTGGTCCTTGCTCTACTGTAACTGTGCTTTTTCCTCCTCCAACTTCACTTGTAAGGGAAGTTTCTCTTGTTCTGCCTTCCTCCGTTGTTCTCCATGTACGCTTTGTTCTTGCGCCAAAGCTTGGGTGGCTTACGTTGTGTCTTCTTGAGCTCTTTGAAGGTGAGCTTTGACTTTCTCGGCAATATGGCATAACTATGTGGGCTCATCGCATGTTCCTAGTATTTCCATTGTTAAGGGCGCTATAGAAACTACTTGGTTGAACTAGAGTGCCTGCTGCACTTCTTTGAGTTCGTCAGTGATCTGGATGAATAGCTCCTCCTGCTTCTCTTCTTGCTTTTCTGCGAGCTCTAGTGAAGCATCATTTAGTGCAGCAATTAAGAAGTCGAAATCATCCAGGGTAAGGGTATTTTTATGCGTGGTTTGTGTGGCCTTAGATTTCTTTCAGGATGAGGGATATGGTGGGGTAATATTTATTTTCTTGGAGGGATCTTCCTCATCCCTAGGAAGAGTAACCTCGCCTTTGCTTTGTTCAACTTTTGTGCTCCCTAGTTCTTCATCATCACCTCCCTTTGCAGATGAGAGCGAAGCAGTCTTCGTGGATGTGCTACGGATATCTTGAACTTCCACATTCTTATTAGTCTTGCACAATCTAGGTGTATCTGGCATAGCTTTAGGGCTATCTACATAAGACATCTCTGCAGGGTATGCTGCAACAAGGAGGTTTGTTGAGCAGTCCTTGGTAATATCCTCCAATTCATCTTTTGTCATCTTGTAATATGACTAGAGTTGTTGTTTGTGCTCATTTTCATGCACAGTGATGTAGGTGAAGTGAAGATCTACGCTGAATTTCATCAGAGGTCTAAACCTATGAAGTGTGTTGGGTGTGATGCACGGTGTAGACTGGATGGAATTCTTCAACTGAGTGTAATAAGTGTGGAAGATGGCAATAAACTGCCACTATTTGTTCATGTCATTGGAGTACCATAGCGTACAAAACTTCGCAGCCAGTGGTTTGAAGGGTTCGATCTCTAGGAAAGTGGCTCCCTCATGCAGTTCCCAAGCAATTAAAGTGATGAGTATGAGAAACCAGCTAAAGTGGAACTCATACCCTTGGTCCTGCGCTTGTCTACAATCAATCTCTAGCTGATTTATAAGGTATTTTTCCTAGTTCATTTGTACTCCCTCTGCACACTTTTCTGCGAGGTCAACTGCAAATCCGGTCACCTGTGTAGGTATGTTTTTTCGAACTAACTTCCCTGCGATCAGATGGAAACCAAAACGTACTTCTTCATTCTCAATGGAGGCTACCTTGTAACCTTGCATGCCTTTCTCCAGATCTCCATATGTGTATTTTATTTGTTCGCTGAGAGCGTGATCTGTGATCTTTCTAGGGTAAAATTCCTGCGAGTCAGGGCCCTGCATGCTTAGCCCAGTAATCCGATTGATCAGAATTAGATCCACAGTCATGTGGCAGTCCAACCATAGGTATTCTCCGTGGTAGCAGGACAACAACAGTCTAACGCATTCATTTACTTCCTAATGCCTCCCGAAATGTGGAATCTCCATCACATTGAGGAGGGTTGACTGCACAAGGTTATGGGTCCATCGTTCTGGTACAATCTTGGGGTTCTTTCCTTTTGTAATAGTCAAGTACTTGTGCAGGGATAGCATATTGTATACCTTGTGATCTCCAAGGTTGAAATCACTAAATTTCAACGCGGTGAGTTTCTCCTGGTCAGCATGAACTGCATGCACCCCTTTCAGAAGGTACGCAGTGACTACAGCATAGTCGAAGTCTCTAGGTACAGTGTCTCGATTCACTGTTCCGCTTAGTGGTGGGATATATTTAGGCAATATGATTGGGATCATCTTCACAGTGGAAAAGTCATAACCGAGCTTCGATCGTATTTCCGAAGGCGGTCGAGATGGTCCTGCTCGAGCAGTGGAGGGGAAAGCTAGAAGTGCTCTCAAGGATGATGCTTGTACACCTATAGACATTATTTGTTCTGACATGAATCTCTTAGTCATTAAATCAATTAGAACTTCTTCAACAATTTTCTCAGCAATGTTGAGCTTGTTTGACATACAAACTTGGGTCAAATGGCTTGGGTGCAAAAGGAATTTAGAGACTATAGTGAATAGTAAGGTAATGATCTCAAGGTAAGTAAATCTCAGGGTTCGTGCTCAAATTCTCAGTTAGCAAAAAGTATTCTCGGTGCATGGCGTGATGGGTTAAGTAGGCAATCTCGGCAATGGTATGCTTGTAATGGACATGGGGCCTTCATTAACTCCGTTCTATCCATTATGGTGCTATCCAATGGTCTAGTGGTAATCCATAACTACTTTTCGATCCGTTCAGAGTGGCATTCAAATGGGTATATCGATTCCAATGGCTATATTGCTTCGTCATGGTGAAGTACTCTATGTCGTTGTGCTGATATCTCGACGAAGCTCCAATTCTGCAATTCTTCTTGCTGCGAAGTGTCCTCTAGAACCTCTTGTAACCTTACAGTATTAGCCCTTTTCTTTCTTAACTTCCTATCCTTCTTCCCCGTGAGATTCATCTCAATAATGCTTTTACCATTATGATGTTTATCTTCTGTGGTCTTAGTTACTTCGTGTTGTTGAAATTCTTTCCTAGGGTTCCTTGATAATACTACTTATGTATCAAAAATAGGTAACTCAATCTTCTGCGAATCCTCAAGTGTTCTCTTAGATTCGACATCAGAGTTGATAATATTAAATATCTACGATCTGCTCTTCTGTTCTTCAATCAAGTGCGCGATCCTTCTGGTCATAAAGTCTTTTAACTCTTGCCTCTTCTGTTCTAGAACTTTTTCTTCTTCTTTTTGTCTGGCTTGTTCTCTATCAATCCAAGGTTTTCCTATGAGCATGGTAAACGGGGCACTGTCTTCAACAAATTTAATGATGTCAAAGTCTTCCTTTGTCGAAGTTCCATTGACAGTCATAGGTATTCAGGCAAGCCTTCCAGATAGGTTTACTAGCTTTCCTCTGAAGAAACTTGTTCCTCCTAGGGAAGGGATCATGGTAGGCTTTCCTATATCTTCCCAAGTTTTTTCTAGCATAATGTTCACTTGTGTTTCTTCATCAAGAGTATAGTCAATGTCAAAGTCCCTTATTCTTGTTTTGATTTTCTCCTTTTCTTTGAAGATCTCTGATAGCCTAACATGTCGGTGGTCATTCAAGGTATCTTTAATCTGTAGCAATATCTTTTCTGATTCTTTCTGGGTTTCTACTATAATCTTGGTCTCTTTATCTCCTTCAAGGTTTTCTTGCTCCATATTCAACTTCTCAAGCCTAGAAATCATTCTAGGACAATTCAGTACTTCATGGTCCATAGCCTTACAACAGAAGAAACTAGGTCTTCTCCCAGGGCATTCCTTAGCAAGATGTCCCAGTCTTCTGCAACTATAATAGAGGGTTAATCCTCTTGTTCATTTAGATGTTCCCCAACTCCTTCTGTACTGCGCACCAGGATCATGGTGGCTAGCCTGCAAAAAACTCTTTCTAGGATCCTGCATCCACTTGTTAGTCCAGACATTCTTTCGATGCATAGGTATAACATATCTATCACTATACTTATCAAATCTATTTGTATTGAAATTTCTTTCATCTATTAATGCCCTAGTTTTGAAGCTAGGACAGAATCTATCAAACATACCTAGATTCATGCTTTAGAAATAAAAAAAATTCACTTATCTTACTTCTATAGAACACGAAGCTTTTAAATCTAAGAACTTTTGACTATTCTTATCGTTATCAAAGCACAAAGCTTACAGATCTTACCTCTTTTCTACAGATCTGACCTTTTTCCTTCAGAAATTTCCACTTTTACCTTTCTTAGAGCACAAATCGTTCAGATCTCGCTTCTTTCCTTCAGTATCAGCCTCTTATCTTATAGATCTGGCTTCTTTCCTTCAGATATGGCCTTTCTTTCTCAGCACAAAGCTTCACAGGTCGAGTAAAATCTATGCACTAGGGCAACAGATCTACACACATAGATTTCTTTTGCATAGTTTTTTTTTCTTCCTCAGTTCCCAACAATCACAGTTTTAGATCCTAGCAATGGAACCATTTGTTGGCATAGGGGTAGACCCAGGGTTCAATGCACAAGAGCATACCAACAAAACCCTAACTACCAACCCTTTTGGCAACACCTGCAAAGTAGATGAACTCTCACCCGAGGCAGAGGCAGGGGTGGTTGTAGGACTCAGATGTCTACAACCTTAGCTGGGACATTGATCTGTGATTATATCTTTTGCAAGGCACTTAGCATAGATCCTTCATCAATATTTAACTCGTCTAGTACTTCACAGATAGCACAGAGCATCGCAATGAATACTTATACTAAAGATGATTCACTACTTAGCCACATAAATATAGGTTAGATTCAACAGATCAAGCACTAAGCATCTTATATATCAGATCTAACGTTCATTCATGTATCATCAGCACAGAGCATAACTAGATCTACTTAATCACATCAAGCACTTAGCCAAGAAAGAGATAAACACATTAGAGCGAAGAAAAAAGCATTATACACACAGTTATCGTGGTTCACCCCCACCCTGGGGCTACATCCACAAAGTCTTCTTTATATTATCTCGGTCAAGCAGTTACAACACAGAGCTTCAATGACCCTTACTTCACACAGGACAGAAGATCTGTGCATCTCACTAGATCCTTTTTCCTTGCTCTTCAGCACAAAACTACAACAACTTGCACTTAGCTTTCTAATCTCATGCACAGAGCACTCTAAGATACATCTAATCACACAAATCCAGATACTAGCACTAAGCTTTCATTTATACATCACATAGATGTAATACATTACTATCATACCTCTTCTCCCCTATTTACATTTCCTATTTATAGATTACAAAATGGGCCTAGACATGGGTAAACCCACGAGCCAACATCCCTTTCCCATTACATCAACCCAAAACCCTAAAATAGACCCAAAAATAGGTCTTTCTTCCTTAATTTCCGCTTTGCGTTCCGCTCCTTCCTTGGCAAGCTGTCGTAGTCCCAAAAGTGGTCAAATATGACCAAGTATTCTTCAAAACTTGGTCAAGGGCCAACAGGTTCCCTATCTCTTCTCTTGTAATACCACCTGAACTAACGGATTTTAAGCTTTTATTGTAAGGGTCTCGAACATTATTTCATGTTTTGGCTCTACTCCTTCAGTAGTTTTTACACATTTCACATATTTCATAAAATGGTTTATGAGAAATATCACCTGATTCCATTAGGTTAAGCATCTCTAAATATTCTTCTGAAAATCCCTTAAGGAAAAGAGCCCTAATTGCATCCTCTGGGAGGTCATGGTATTTTGACTTCTGGGAGATATAACCAAATCTTTTCATATAGTCTTCAAGGGTCTCGTCTTCTAACTGTTGGACTTTAAAGATGTCATTACAAGACTCTTTGGTCTTGCAGTAGTCTTGGTACTTCTTAAGAAAGATGTCTTTCATGGATTCCCAAGACCTAATACTAGATTCTCCCAACCCCATGAACCATCTTAATGCAGAGTCTTTGAGGGTGGCAGGAAAGAGTTTTAATTTCTGGGCATCTTGCACATAGTTGTAGCTCCTACACAAGATGTCAAATTCAAATAGGAAGGTGTCTGGATCTTCATTGTTTTTAACATAAAAGGTAGGCAGTGCTGAAAGAGGAATATTCTTCATGTTGACATTTGGAGTGGTGTCTAAAATCAGAAACCCAAAGGTAGTTTTGGTTTGGTTTCCATTTTCTTGTTCCTCTCCATGTCTTACATTGTTATGGTCCTCCTGATCACCCATATTGGCTTGGTTTCCAAAAAGAGAGTACCTAAGTGGTTTTATCTTTGAAGAGAACAAAGTTTCTCTTTGATGAAAAGGTCTTCCTACTGATTGGATGTCTGGGACTCTACTCGAGCTAGTTGAGATTATCGGTGCCAAAGTTTTTGTGTCAATTTGAGAGATAATTACATTGGCTAAGCTACCAAACAAAAGATTCACCTGTTCAGGGTCTATGATATCTTCAAAATTAGGATTTCCTGGTGGTGGTGTAAAAGCAAAAGCTGTATTGTTTGGTTATGCGGAAGAATCGAGTGGTCTTGCCTCCTATCCTAGTAGGATTGATGCTTCAATTTCTTGTTCTATAGTTCTCCCTATGTTAGTCTTCTCAGAGAGTATTTTAGCTCTTTGGGTTGAGCTAGCTCCTATTTTTCAGTATCGGTTTGCAGATTTTATAAGTGGAAAGTCCCTTCCCCCAAAGAGATCAAAAGGAACCTTGGTTGAAAGGTATGATTTTGATTTAATATATCTACCTTGTGGGTCTCTAGGCCTATTCATGAAAGAAAGAAAAAACAAAAAGAAAAATCTACCATTTGATTCCTAGGTCTATTCATGAAAGAAAACAAAAAGAAAAACTATTATTGGGTTTGGGGGAACCTATTATAGCAGATGCACAGGGTCTTACCTTTCATCTTAAACTTCCCCCACCACCAAACTAATGCTAATGTCTAGAAATGATCTAATTCCTAATCACTTCTTACCTTGAGACAACTCCCCAAAAATGGCACCAAAATGTTAGGTGATTTATATGTACTAAAAAAGACACTAAACTACCCTCAATTAAATTGTCAACCCGGGGTAAGTAAACTTAGAGTTGTAGCAAACTATATACCAAAGGTAAAAGGTTGGTAGGAGTATAATCTAATTAATGAAAGCAACTATCTAAGACTAATCTATTCAAGCAAACCTATCTAATGAGAAAACCCTACTAAGCAACTTGAAACTAGCTAACCTAAGTACTTTTGGGCCAACGACTGATGGATAGTTCCTAAGAAAGCAAGTAAAAGCCCTATTCAAAGCAAGCTAGTTCATGACAATAAGCAAAGGTAAACTACTAAGCATACTAAGAAAATGATGAAAGAAAACTACTTTTAACTTGCCAACCTACATTCAATGAGAAACTACTCTATGAAAGAAATTAAATAAGCAAGTAAGCAAAAACACCTAACTAACCTACTAAAGAAAAAGAAAAGTAAGAAAAGACAACTATCTATCCTACTAAAGCAAAGGGACAAGTAAGCAAAGACTTTTCATTGAACAACTAGCTAGCCTAAGAGGCAAGTGGACTAAATGCCTAATGCAAAACTATTTCTCTTGCATGAAAGGAAATTTAAATGCTCAATGCAATGCATGAAAGGAAATTTAAATGCTCAATGCAATGCATGAAAGGAAATCTAGTTTATTGAGAACAAGAATGACTACCAACTAAATTTATGAAAACAAGAAACTATCTCTTCTAATCTATGAAAGCAAGAAACTATCTTTAATCTATGAAACACTCAAATGTAATGATGGTGGTTGTGTGAATGCCTTCGGTGGTGATGGATGATATCTCGATGACACTTGACAACAAAGGACAGTTCTAATGGTATAAGCTCAATACTAACTACAATGGCAAAATGAAAGGTGTGAAGTAAACTGTCCAATGAAAACTTAGCCATGATAAAAGTAATGTTAAATACCCTGCATATTCATGTATAAACCATCAACAACATAATGAGATTATCATTATTTAACTAAGAAATTTAATTTCATTTTAATCTATGAAAGGAAATTGCGTAAAGGAAAACTATGTTATGTCTATTCTAAT
>ML784463.1:164683-213031 GCA_009831015.1 Picea engelmannii | reverse complement strand
CTAAGAACGAGAATTAAATCTATCCATCCATCAACATCCCTGTCAAAGAAAACCCAAATTAAAACTATGTTCTATTCTAATTAAAAATCTATTCTAAACTTGACTGTAAAATTGTAAAAGAAAGCAAGATTTAACATTTAACTGCATATCAGGGTTAGTAAAGAGAGAGAGACCTTCTAATTGCACACGGAATTAGTAAAGAGACTTGCAAGCCTTTTCCTAGTCTATCAAATCAACACATACTATCACATATCATCATCTAACCTGCAAAAGAGAAGTAAAACAGTGAGCTAGAGCAAACTAATTAATTAAATAAAAATATGTACATACAGGAAATAAGAAAGTGCAATTTATATTACGAAATGTGTAAATAAACATAAGAACAGTCACCAGATTGTTGGTGGGCCCCCCAGCAAGTCGTGACTACCTTCTACAAGCACACCACGAACTTTAACAGGCCGAATTCACCATGAAAGTTAAAAATGCAGTTATGGCACTATTCTAGCAATGTGAAAAGTCAAAAACAAAGTATAACGAGCTTATCTCCAATCTGATGGCTCTTATACTTGCTTAACAATCTAATGACCATCCTGGTAGTATTTATAGGTTTACAAACCAAGTGGTCGACCACAGGAGGGTCGAACCACCTCTAAATTCAGCAAAATACAATAAATGTGGCCATAACTAACAAAACTGAGGAAGCCAATAATCGCCCTCTTTGGACAACTGAAATTGAGTTGTCTTGAGCTTAGTAGTTGGAGGGGGCCATGGTAAACAAAACCCATGTGCTCAATTTGTCCATCACTGGCCACTAATACCATAACCGCCAACTCGCCTTGCGTTTTTGTGCAATACTGAGTGTTGGAACGAGTGCCAGATCGGGTACCGAAACGAGTGCTGGATCAAGTGTCGGATCAAGAAAGATGGTGCATTTTGCCCTGTAATAGCAGAAAAACATGAATTAACCCTTGGAAGCATAAAAACATGTTAAATTAAATTTGATTTAATCATAAAACACGAATTACACGTACCTTATGCCAATTATACCATTTATCATAAAATTCTTCAAAAATCTCCTTTGAAAGATGAAAAACGCATATGTACATATGGCAAAAAGTATATAATAAGGTCATGAAAATGATCATATCTTGGGCCCAACACATATTATATATGTATGAGAATGTTTTTGCGTAGTATCGTTTCCTGACAGTAAGGGTTGATGATCGGGGACATTACAATATGGTATCAGAGTCCATGGTTTCAATGCTGAGCCTAGATGGGCCGGATAAGTGGTCTTTGGACCCAAGGTTCGAGTGGAAATGGTGTTCAAAGGAACCAATTTCGAATCTTAGAATGTTTCTAAGTGCCAAGGGGTTACTTGGTCATGTTACGAAGCTCAAGAGGAGTAGCGGTAGAATAAAACTGTAGTCGGCATGGTATTTTACTAGAGAGAGCTCAACACTTGAGGTGTTGGAGCCATAGGATCTATTCAGAAGGAGAGAAAGACCTTTACGACCGTCGAATCTGGAGAAAGTGTAGAAGGGTTTAACCTAGAAGCACTTCGGACTTCGGGGACAATGGTGAAGTTGGATGCAAAGATATGAGAAAGGCTGAACCCAAAGCTCCGAAGTCCTGAAGGATATCTACACTGTAGATCATAGGAAAAGAGCTTGACTATTGGATCAAGCAAAGGAGCAAATCATGATTTCGAATTTCAGGAAAATTAAAGTATGTTGAGGGGAGAACTTCCAAATTCCTAAGTTCTGAAGTGAGAGTAGACGTGGTGGGGCTGGACAATGTCGCCAGAGGTGACATGGACCTTCCTAGACATGCCACATACCACCACCTGAGTTGGTGACATCTGTACCATGTGGACCTGGGGTTCGGGATTTCGGAATTCGAATGATAGAAAGGAAGCAAGTGTGAGAACTTCTGAAGTCTTGAAGTTCCAAAGACTCAAAGTCCCAGAACTCAGACGCATGAGGTTCCATAGCATGTGTCCGCCATAGGATGTTGGGTAGACGTGGATGGTCGATCCTCTCTGCTTTGCAAGTTCGTTAATTTGGAACTCTGAGAGTCTCTTGTGAGGTACTATAAAGACTTCAGAACCCAAACTCTTGGTTAAGCGCCTATCGATCTAGCACCTGGTCGCAGCCCGTGGTCATAGGGGTTGGGGCTAAGAAAAAAGGGCTAAGGCCCAAAATTGTTACAAAGTCGAGAAGAGCTCGGAAAATTCGTGAAAACAAAACGGTTTCTTGAATCAGAATTTTTCATGAATGTTTTGGGATTTGTTAAGAAATAATGGCATGACAAATTTCGGTTGTCTACACATTGTGTTTGCAGAAGTTTAACGAGTGCCAGAACTGAATAGAATTGCACTAAGTGAAAAATAAATGGAAGAGACACAGAATGCTTCAATTTCAGAGAATGAAGCAAAAGGAATGGATGTTCATTTGGGACTTGAAGGATCGAACTTCAATGGACATGGAAAAGAGATAGATAAGGATGCAGAAAGATGCCCAAACTCACTGAGTAGATAGCAGAAAGATCATGAAAGCTAAGGAAAAGCAGGGAGAATTCAACTTAAAGTTGATGAAGAGTCTAGAGAGAATAGAAAACAAGTTGGACAAGGAGAGAGACTCTATCAAAACAAGGAATCACCCGACTTATGAGGGAAGAAGATCAAGGAGTGTTGGTAAACACCATCATCACTCCCAAGGTTTCTCCAAGAGGAGGGTACACAGTAGTTCAAGCCCATCTCCTACCAGAAAGCACAGGAGATCTGGAATGGATGAACTAAAGGGTGAGATGAATAAGATTAATCCTCCTACATTTGATGGAGAACATAAGAAGGAGGAATATGTTGAGACATGGTTGCTTCGCATGAGGAAATATTTCCAACTGCAGAATTATTCCTCTCATCCAAAAAGAAGAATTTAAATGTATCAACTGAAGGGAAAGGCATCCATGTGGTGGGATCAACTTGTGCAGGTGAAACACATTAGAGAGAAAGATATCACTTAGAAAGAATTCAAGAGTCATTTTGAGAAGAAATACTTGACTCAAAGATACTATGACAGAAAGAATTCAAGAGTCATTTTGAGAAGAAATACTTGACTCAAAGATACTATGACAGAAAGATGAAAGAGTTCTTTGAACTCAAGCTGGGCAGCATGACCATTGATGAATATGAACGAAGATTTTTGGAATTACTGAAGTATGTTCCGTTCATCAAGGATGAGACTGTTAAGATTCAAAGGTATCTAAGTGGACTACCACCTTCCATTGGGGACAAGATTTAGTATGATGATCCTATGACCATGGAGAAACGATAAGAAGAGAGAAATGTTTGTATGAGCAACAATATGAGAAGCCTACTTTCCATAAGGCTTGGGAAGAAAAGAATAAATTCAAGATGGATCAGAGGAAGAAGGGAACTAAGACACCCTTTTTCAAACACAGTCCTCAAGGACAACCATATTTTAGAGAGCCCAGGAAGGTTGAAGTGGGTGGGAAATGCAAAGACATCCACCTATGGAATGTTGGGGTTGTAAAGGAAACCATAGGTACAGAGATTGCCCCCACAGAAATGACAAGGTGAGAGTTTTCCATAATGTACAGTAGGCTGAAACAGTGGAGGACATGGGAAGTATAATTCCAAGGATCTACGCAACCCTGGACAACAAGCAAGCATAATATCAATCACACATGATTGAAGTGGAAGGTATGATCAACAACCAACCATTTATTATTTTAATTGATTTAAGGGCTAGCCATAGTTATATAGATCCTAGAGTGGTGGAAAGTTTGCAATTTTCAAGAAGAAAACATGAAAAGTCTTGGTTAGTGTAGTTGGCTACAGGAACCAAGAGGAAAGTCACTGAGTTGGTTAAGTCCTGTCCCTTGGACATGAATGGACTGAGCATAAAGGATGAATTGAATGGTATGCCTTTAGGTTCTTATGACTGTCTAATTGGGATGGACTGGTTGGACCAAAACCATGCCATGTTGGGCTGTCGTAACAAGGCATTCACTTGCCTGGATGAGGAGGTGAATCGGAAAACAATCCAAGGAATTCCCAGAGTTGTTGCTATCAGAGAAATCTCATCAATGCAGCTGAAGAAGTGCTATAAAAAGGGTTGTCAATTATTTGCAGCCCATGTGGAGGAAGCATCTAAGGATGAAGTCTCAAAGATTGAATACCATGCATTATTAAAAGATTTTTAGGATTTATTCCAAGAGGTACCCAGACTATTCCCGAAGAGAGATATTGATTTCTTTGTAAAATTGATGCCTGGAGAAACTCCAGTGTCAAAATCTCCTTACAGAATGTGTACACCAGAGATGAAAGAACTACAATTGCAACTTGAAGAGCTTCTAAAGAAAGGGTATATATGCCCAAGTGTGTCACCTTGGTGTGCTCCGGTTCTATTCGTGAAGAAGAAGGATGGGACGTTGAGATTGTGTATTGATTTCAGACAGTTGAACAAAGTAACTATAAAGAACAAATATCCTCTGCCGAAGATTGATGACCTCTTCGATTAGTTGAAGGATGCGAAGATATTTTTGAAGATAGATCTTAGGTTGGGATATCACCAGGTAAGGATAAAGGATGAAGACATCAGCAAGACCACCTTTAGAATAAGGTATGGTCTTGGTGACAGTGAAGGTGTATACTCTTGGGGTGGGACATGCATGTGGGGAATGAGAGTCTGTGAGCAGTGGGCATAAGTGGCTCCTAGGAGAGAATCCTTCCTCATAAACTATGTGTCTTCTGTTGACCTTTCCTAGCCTAGGATTCCCTTTCCCGGTGGAGCTTAGTCCTAGCTCGGGGGTGACCTACTACTGAGAGTGATGAGTAGCACAGTCTAAGGATGGGAGGTTCATGGAAGGCCTTGATGCAGTTGGTGGTGTTATGCCAGTTTAAAAGATAAGTATTCATTATGTACTTAATTTATATGGGATGCATGTCTATGTATTGAAATGTATCATGTATTCTGTTTCAAGTTTGAATTGTTGTTAATTCCCTTAATTCTGTATGTTAGCAGTAATACTGTGATTACTCTGTATTGATGGTTAAATTTGATAAATGTGTTAATTTTATTTGATGCATAATATTTATAAGAATATTATATGTGTATAAGAATGTTTCTGCATAGCATCATTTCCTAACAGTAAGGGTTGATGGTTGGGGACATTACAAAGGTCATCTCTCAGACCGAGAAGTTTTTCTTCTTTGTCATTCGCTCTCAAAGTGAGTGAAAGGTTGCAGCCACATCCATGGACTTCATGGCTGATATCTCCACAAAACAGAAACAAGTGGATAAGGTCATAGAAGAATATAAATACATCTTCTCCTCACCCACTGGGGTACCTTTACACCGTCAGGGAAAGGATTCAATCGATCTGACCCACAATGCACCGCTACCCAATGGGATAGTCTATCATCTCTCTTTGTTATAAAACAAGGAGATCAAGCATCAAATCCAAGAACTACTCCAAAAGGGGCACATCTAACCCAACTAATCACCATGTGGAAGCCTAATCGTGCTTGTGTAGAAGAAAGATGGGACCTGGAGACTTTGCATCGATTACCATGACCTAACTAAAATCATAGTCAAGAACTGGCACCTGATTCCTTGAATCGACGATGTCCTTGACCAGCTCAAGGGGGTCAAATAATTCAGTAAGATTGATTTGAAGTCTGGCTACCATTAGGTCCCAATAGAGCAGAAAGATGTATGGAAAACTACCATCAAGTCCAAAGAAGGCCTTTTCGAATGGTTGGTCATGACATTTGTTTTGACGAATGCCCCAACAACTTTCATGAGGATGATGGACGATATCTTGCAACCTTTCACCAATTTTTTTTGGTGGTGTATCTGGATGAAATCCTCATCTACAACAAGACTTTGGCGGTATAGTTTTAGCATATTCAGTAGGTTCTTCACACTCTGCGACAACACAAGCTATAATAAAATTTGGAGAAATTCTCCTTTGGCATGGACAGGGTCCAATACCTAGGCTACATTGTTGATGAGCATGGGGTACATGTTGATCCCATCAAGATCTAGGTGATTCATGACTAGCTAGACCCAACCACACTCACTGAGCTTCAGATATTTTTAGGCCTTGACAATTTCTATTGTAGGTTCATGTTGGGATTCTCCTATATTGCATGGACCCTCAGCCAAGTAACCAGGGGTGGTGGTAAGGAAAATTTTGTGTGGTGCTTGTCACAACAACAAGTGTTCGATGATTTGAAGTAGCTCTTGTGCTCATCCCCGGTTCTCTCATTACCCAACCTACAGAAACCCTTTGATATCAAGACATATGCTCCAGACTATGATGTGGGTGCAGTTCTCACTTAACATAGAAACCTTGTGGCCTATCATAGTGAGACACTATCAGATGTTGTCTGTAAGTACCCTACTTATGACAAAGAAATGTACTCCATTGTGAAAGCCTGTTGCAAATGGAGGAATTACATTCTCAGGAAGGAGACAGTCATCCACACCAATCATAAGACGTTGTCATTCATGCAGACACAAGGAAAATTGCAGAATGACAGCCATCAAAAGTGGTCCACATACTTGCAACAGTTTTATCTCAACATCAAGTATAAGAAATGAAGCACCAATAATGTGGTTGATTACCTCATCCACCCTCCAGTTGCAACACTCACCATGGTGCTAAACTCCTGTAGCCACAATACCACCGGGCGGACCCAACTTTATGAGGGAGATCCTGACATCTCTGCCACCTACCAGATGTTGGGCGCCAACATAGATGTCACTGATTTCCATCTTCAGGATGGGTTTTTGTGCCATCTAGGCCATCTCTGTGTTCCATCAAGTGAGCGATCGAAGATGATTTGGGAATCCCAGTACAATTGGGTGGCAGTACACATCGACGTCGAAAAGAAAGTGGTAGTGTTGCAACAACATTTCTATTGGTCGAAAATTCAACAGGATGTCAGCAAGTATATCAGATCCTACACTGCCTGTGCCATTACCAAACCGACCATTAATAAGTAAGGTATGTACACCCCTCTGCCTACTCCTAAAAGGCCCCAAGAATCCATCTTGAGGGAATACATTTCGGGACTTTCATCAACCAAGCACGGAAATGACTGTGTTTTTGTGGTGGTTGATTGTTTTTCTAAAATGGTGATTATGGCCACCTACAAGAAGAGCATCACAGCAGAGGCCACCATCAAACTCTTCTTCGAACGAGTATGGGTACATTTTGGGATACCACAAACCATTGTCTCATATCGAGAGAGTTGGTTCCTAAGCACCTTCTAGTTGAGCCTCTAGTCACTGTTGGACACCAAGCTCACCAAATTCAGTGCCTTCCACACCCAGACAGATGGTCAAATGAGGTCATCAAACGGATGATCGTGCATATCCTACACATGTACAATTCCAAACATCCCTGCACATGGGATGAGAGTCTTCTGTATGTTCAACAAAACTACAACACAACCCTACATAACTCAACTGACCACAACCCCTTTTAGGTGGGGTTTGGATTTCAACCATTGGGTCCCATGGATGTTGCACTAGCCCTTCTTACCACCTAGGTAGACTCGTCCCATGCTCAAACTGAAGTCGACAAAGCTACCAGGTTCATTGAGCAGATCCATCACATCCACCAATAGGTTTACAGAAGTCCAATGCCAAGTACAAGCAACACCATGATCAACATTGGGTGCCACACAAGTTTCAAGTGGGAGATAAAGTTTGGTTGCACTTGCAGAAAGAATGCCTTATCGGGCCCCATCAAAAGCTTCGTTCACTTTGCTATGGACCTTACACCATCACCAAGGTTGTGGGTGAGAATTATTTTGAGCTCAACATTCCCCCCTTCCTTGGCTTGAATTTAGTATTTAATGTGGACATCCTTCAGCCATATTCTCCACCACTATTGGACACCTTAGAGCTAGAAAAACATATAACACCCACAGAGCTCAACCCTAATTGCATGGAACATGCATCCACTAATCAAATCGTGGACACATAGGTCAAGGGAACTCTCCAACAAAGGATCTGACTTTATCATGTTGTCAAAGAAAGGCAACTCCTGCACCAAGGCAAGTGGCTCACCCAAGGCCAAATTCAGCAGAAATTTCCTCATCTTATGGGGGAACTCAACACAATGGAGACCATTGCTTCATAAGGGGGGAGGATTGATATAGATGGACATTCGTGGCCACTCACCTATTCCAATTGTCTCACTTACATATTTCATCTAGGCAATTTCAATTTTCATATGGGTGGTTTGTTTCCTAGTTTTTGTGTCCTGAACTTCCAGGGTCATTTTGAGGCCCTAAACAATGCTTTTAGGGATCACCATAGTCAAATAATAGATGGATTTAGCGTTTGAAGACATAATGTGTAGTCCTCGAATAAAGATTTCCAATGGGATATCATGCGCCTAAAATAGATATTGTATCCAAAAGTTACGACCCCGAGAAGTTGATGTACAAACTTACCCCAACGGGGCCCACATGACTTTTGGCGCTTCATCTCCTAGAGTTAGGTTTTTGGATGTCTAGGGTTTCTGAATTCATGTTTATTGTAAAGAGACTTTCAGAGCCTCATTGTATTCATCTTGCGAATGAGTGTAGCCATCACATCTCTTCTCAAAGATAAGTTGTCACCATTCTAACAAGTTTGTTTCAGTGTGCATTTTATAGTTTCAACATATTTCTTATTTAATAGAAGTCAAGTTTTATTATATCTCTATTATTATTCATTGTGTCTCTGTGTTAATATCATTAATCTGTGTTTTCATTTTGTTCCACTCAAAAATCTGGATCATGCCATTGCCATGTTCAAATAAGTTTGATGATCAAAAAGTTGGTGGTAAAATGTCGATTTAATGTCAAACGACCTTTTTCTTCCCAACGAGTTTCAGATAGTATCACGACCATGCAACTCTTTGAGAACATAATGTGTTGGTGATTAACAAATGGAACATGTGCATGGGTTGGGTGTTTTGTAGGAAGGTGAAGTGTAAATTAGTGAGCTTGGGTGCATGTACTTTAAAACACACCCCAAAAAAACATTTTAAAACATAAAAAAGACATGTTTAAAACACCTTAATTAACACATATTTAATAAATTAAATTAATTTAAATGTACTTTAA
Source organism: Picea engelmannii (assembly GCA_009831015.1). Taxonomy (NCBI): domain Eukaryota; kingdom Viridiplantae; phylum Streptophyta; class Pinopsida; order Pinales; family Pinaceae; genus Picea; species Picea engelmannii. Next base: position 203,877 of record ML784463.1, on the reverse strand, counting down.
TGAAACACTTCATTCTTCATCTTTTTATAAAAGTGTTGTTCAGTGGGTTGAAAGTCTTTGTTGTAATCTAGCTTTCAAAGTTTCTTACTACCCATTCGGGGGATCATTCTATGGAATTCGTTTTTTCTCCTCCATTCACACCTTACTCTTCCTTGTGGAATCTTGATATTTCTTCCGCGGTTTGTACCATTCTAATTCATATCCCAATAGGGACGGACTCCATAAGAGAATTCCATCATGCAATGGTGTCAGTAAGAAAATATCAGATCCATAGTACGTGAGGTGCATGAGTTATTGTTTAAATTGTATTTTTGAGTGCATAAATAGTTTTGGCATATTGAAAAACTCTCAAAACACTTTGATTATACAAACTTATCTACTGAAATCTCCAAATCCAACCATTCCTTGGCATATTTCAACCAAAATCAAATAAAAAAAACCACCAAAAAACAGTCAAGCTCACATAATGTTTATTATGCCAATTTAAAAAAATTCAAATTATTTCACTGTGGTAAAAGACTAACATAACTTTACATCTACAAAGATATGTTATGAGAGACAAATTTAGAGCTCAAAAGAGGACAAAATCTGGCAGACATAATAGTGAAACTAAACTCCTTCTCATGCCACACACTCGCACACGTCAACCCTCAACTCCTTTGAAGACTAAAGACCAAAAATATGGTAATCTTATTTCTTTCTATGAATATGGTAATATTTTTTTCTCCACGATGGATCTGAGGAGGACTGAATAGATTTGATGCTACATTAGCAACTAATCCTTATAATATTTTTATGAGGAAAAATAGCTGGTACACATCCATTTTCATCCGCAGGTTTCGAAGTTTGGTAAGAAATAGTACATGTATAAGAGATATTGTCAATAAATATGAAGTATCTCTAATGTTTGTAATAAAAAATATGTAGAAGTGTCTCTAATGTTTATAATAAAAGTATTATCTATTATTAACGATATTAGAGTTTCCAGAATTAAGCATATGAAGTATCTCTAATGTTTGTAATAAAAAATATGTAGAAGTGTCTCTAATGTTTATAATAAAAGTATTATCTATTATTAACGATATTAGAGATATGAAGTATCTCTAATGTTTGTAATAAAAAATATGTAGAAGTGTCTCTAATGTTTATAATAAAAGTATTATCTATTATTAACGATATTAGAGTTTCCAGAATTAAGCATAAAATTTTATTTTAAGTTGATCTAAATTATCACTTAATTATATATCTAAATAAATATTATTTAGACAGCCAAATAAAAGTATTATATATTATTAAAGATATTAGAGTATTAAAGTTTTCAAAGGTAATATTAAAATTTTATTTGAAATTAGATTTAAATTATCTTTTAACTATCTTAATTATATACAAAATATTATTTAAACACAACATATTACAGATTTTACAAAAGTGTTTCTAGTGGGAAAAGATTTAAATTAACAAACTCATCAAATTAATTAAGTCTGAAAATTGCATAAAAATTGATAACTTTATATGTCTCCCATTTAATTATCCAAGATTTTATATTCTCATATTAATCCAAGGAGACTATAGTAATCGATTTTTCTTTTCCCTATTAGTTTGGCACGAGAACTAATGGACTCTCACTATTTTAACTCAAAGTTTCATAAAATTCATACCATTTAGTTTGAAATTTCATCCAGTTTAATTTAAGTTTTTAGTGTTCCCTTGTATTTGGCCTCTTTCTAAGGCATATGTGGAGAATATCTTAGCTTATCTTGCTTTATAGGCACACATTTACGTATTGTTTTGTCCCAAAATAATTCATGCTAGAATTAAATCTAGCATTACTTCTTCACATTAAATGTTTGTAAAGATGCATAGTTCATAGCCCCTACGACATTTGTTATTTCATTGATCTACCGTTGCCAGCTAAACCAACATGCAAGCCTACACCACCATGCAAACATGTTTCTTCTCTCCTCTGCTCCATACTAAGATGCTTGCTTTTGCACCGTCCTTTAATACTCTTTCCACGACGCCATCCCCACCTTTCTTCATTTCCTTTGATCACTGTACATAGTCCATTTCCTTTGATGGGTAGACACTTTTCCATCCTTTCCTCATTTCCTTTAATCCCTATACATACTCTTTAGTCCACCTACATAGAATGCAAACATATTTTCTTTCCTCCACCCTATGCTAACATGTCGGCCTTCTCTATTCGTATATGGCTTGTTTCTTTCACTATCACCAAGAATCTGTGGCTCGCCTAGTTTCATCAAGAATCATTCTCACCAAGAAGATGCCATCATAGTGTGTACTTCACTTTGGCAAGATATACAAGGTGAGTCAAATAATGGACGTAATTTATTTTCCTTCTCAGTAGTTTTCTCACCTATGAATTTTTTTCCTATCTCCGGGTTTATAAATTTGGTGATTGTCAACGAAAATCAAATAGAAAATGGAAATGTGCATTGCATTACTTAATTTTTGGTTTGGCTAAATCAATGGAATATATTTATATCTAGAATGACGGTGGATTAGTATATGATTTATAGGCTAACAATAATGATATTGATTATAGGCTTAACATTATGTTTATAAATATATTTCTGCACTTCAACAACTAAATGCAACTCATACAAGAAAGAGAAGGAAAGTACGTTGTACATTTCACACTACACTGACTAAGAAAAAAATAGATACTAGAGAAGCCAATAAGCTAGTACAACTCATTTCAAAGACAAAAAAGAAGAAATTATAGAAGTCAACAAAAATGTTAAAAAAAATTCTTGCTTGTGAATGTTTTCCCCTATTTCCTGGTTACAATTTTTTTCCTTGTTTCCTAGTTTACAAATTTGGTGATTTTCAATGAAAATCAAATAAAAAATGTTTGGTTTTATCTAGCTAAATAAATGGACATGCAAGTGTATTATCAAATTTCAACCAAACCTTTGGATTTTTACATGTTTTCAAGCAGGAAATTTGGATCAATCTAAACTCAAGAAAATAATCCATTTCTGTTAGATAATTATTTCATTTGTTAGCATTATCTACTTTAATATGCTCATAAATAAGTGTTGAATACTTACCTCATTTTCCCTTCTTCATTTTTTGCAGGAAGAGAGTATCAAATTCACAAATCACCTCATGATCTAGAAATTCAAGTAACATTGTTAAAACACACTCTACTGATGGATTTAGCTCTTGATTAGTTATATATTTCTGACGATGGAGATCCAAATTGGGATTCATTTTTCCTACTTCCAAGAACTCAAGATCAAGGCTACTTTATCTTTTATCACTAGCTTGTAGAGAGTAGTCTATATATGAAGCTCATTGCCTTGTAAAGAGTCCATAACCCTTGTCATCTAAGATGGCCTAACCCAACCCTATCTATCTAATTATCTTTCTCCATCTATCTACAAAGTACTCCGAGAAATACCTCATATGTATCTACAAAGCACGAGCATGCATGAACCCAATGGAAAGATGAGTTTTTCATGTGCTTCCCTCGGCTAAGGAGGAAAAGTAGCCTTGCATCTCGAACTGATCAAACTGAAAGGTATTACGTTTGAACACAATGTGGTGTTATGCCAATGGGGAAAATTGTTGGAAATATAACTGAGAAGGGGGGGAGTGAATCAGTTATATATATAAGCTTGAAAATTTTCCTGTTCTTTTCTAAATCTTTCTAGATTATTATTTAATGGGTTGTTGATAACTTAACATGTATAGATATACAATATTTGATCAATCACAAAGAATACTCAGAGACACTGATTTTCATGAGGAAACCCATAAAGTAAGAAAACCTCATCTTCTTAGGATGTCAATCAAGCTCCAACCTTCAAGTACACCATAGTCTTTGAGCACCAACTAAAATATGAGGCTACAACCTTTGATAGCAAGCTACAACTTGCAGCGAGCACCAACTCTCAGATTTCTCTAGCACCAACTAGATGGAAGCACCAACTCCTAGGTTTCTCTAGCACTAACTCCCAGAATATCTTCTAGCACCAACTAGAATTTAGAGGACTACAATCCTCCCTAACACCACCCTACCACCCTTATTGAATCTTACAAAACTTACTTACTTGATCTCTCTAATTTGATCTGTTACAACTTGATGTCTCTTCTACCTTCTTCAACTTGTATGCTCTGTTCCACTTCTGCATATTTCTTCTTCTATGCTCTGTGAATCCACTGCACTCTTCTTCGTCTATTCTCCACTCTTTCTCCTCCTGTGCACCACTGCATTTTTGTTCAGTTGTTCTTTTGGGTTTTATGCTTTGTGCTCCCTCTGAATTCTATGCGCTGCACCTCTTCTGTACTCTTCAGTTTCTCCACTTAGTCACCTTCTACCCACATGAATAATTTTGAAAAAGTGCCTTCTCTTCTCTATTCTACATCTCTTTATCATGCCAAGTCCTCTACCAGATAATGCACTCAACTCTTCCTCTTCTCTGGTGGTTATGCTTAGTCTCTTTGTCATCAGTGGTTGTTATACTGAGATTCTTTGGCTTCTCTGGCAGTTATAGTCAATCATTTTTTGTCAGTTACAGGAGGTCCTGGTGAAGAAGCTCCTTGCGAACTTCACCCGCGTGAACTAGCACCAGGTGAAATTTTCTCTCCACGTGACCATTGGTTGTGACCAATTACCAACCATGAAGGCGCTTCACAACTTCGCACATCAGAGATTCTGCTACAAGTCACCCCGACTCTACGCTTGCCAGATTAACGGTCCAAATCTCTCCTTTTCGCACTTCGGGACTTTGCGTTTCACAAACTCACAAGTTAGCTCTCCTCCTTTCTCTTGATTCCTAAACTTGCGCTCATGTCATATCAACAAACCATGACATTCCTTGATCCAATGGTCCAGATCTCATTGGGACTTCGTGTTTCAGTACTTTGGAGATGGCCCCTACTCTCTTTTGCAAATCAGTGAAACACTGATCTCTCTCCATGTGTCCTTCCAGATCCAATGACCTGGATTTGAATCGCTCTTCGCAACGTCGTACTTCAAAGGTTTTCAGTTGTGCTCCTTGCAAATATTCCGAAGTCTGAATCTTCAAACTCCCATCGTTTCTTTCTTGTTTTCCATCGTCGTTTTTTCTTGCCAAGCTTGGGATCGTCGATGCAGAAAAGGTACCAGGGATTGGCGATCAGGGATGAACCTATTACGCATTCTCCTTTGGGTTAGCATCTTCAAAAACATGTCGATATTGAAACACTTCGAGGATCGATGATTGGAGAAAACTCCTTAGCATGGTCACAATATTCATCGTGATTAGGTTTTCTTTGAAACTTCGAACTCTCATCATTTCTTTCCTATTTTCCATCGTCATTGTTGTTCTTGCTATCAATGACAAGCACACTCTTCTTGTAATCATGCCAATAAAAATCACTTTTGAATAATCATATCTCGTCTCCCTCAATTCCCTCTCCAAATTAGGTGTTTCCCTCGTCAGTTCCTTAATACCCATTGCATATCTATCTTTATTGTCTCTATGTGTGTGTAACATCTTTGTTTTTCATTCATCTATTCCTATCACATATACTACGTATCTGTACCAGTTACCTTGTATGTAGCATGATATGTCTTCATTATTGTCTATAATGTATCCTTGCATTATAAGGAACCAGGAATTACCCTACCTCTCCACTTTTGAACATGTCTTCTAACTTTTCCACTACGTGGATTAGAGCAAGGAATCATTCCCTCGGTGTCAAATTTAAATAGGACATGGTCATACCATAAAGATAATAGTTCTCCTATCCATTAATATACATGGTCTCCAATATAACGATGATGTGAACAATGGGGACAACACAACTGGTATATTGTGAGTTGTTACATGTTTGTAATTGTAAACCATCCCAAGTTTCTTTTCAAGGGACTCGATTTATTAATTACAAGAATGTATAAAAGTGGGGTTCATTCACCTTGAGATTGTAGTTTCTGAACATATAATAGTCCTTTTACTTTACTATGAACATTATGCATTGTAATATATTAAATCACTATATTAAAAACTTTTGAGCTCGGAAAAGCACCCAACAAAGAACAAACTCAAACTATCAGAACTAGGGGGCTATGTCACATTTTTAGAACCAAGATTTCCTTTTTATATCAAGGGTAATTATGGCATATGGTGTCATGATCTTAGTGCATCATATAGGCATCTAGTTAACATGAATTCCCAAAACATTCCCTCAATAGTACATACATTAATTTCCTTTATGGAAGGAATACTCACTTTGGAGGAGAATGATGTCCCATTCTTTAGGGTCACTCGCAGGATGGACCATTTGTTTTTTTTTTTTTTTGTCTAAATTAGATTCATTTAATTTATCATCCTCCTTGTGTGAAATGGTAAAATTTATGAACTCCATGGCCTCGAAGAATATTCTTTTTCAACGAATCCTATGGTGTTCCCATGATTCATCCGCAACTACTCCTGGGAGTCCAAGCTTCATCTCAGTCTCCTTGAAATCCAAACTTCATCTATTCTCATGTTGTGCGCTCACACCATATTTCTCCATGCCCATGCCCATCCCTCCAAAACTGTAAGACACGATGAATCTGCATAATTGAATAAAAATTCCTTCTTTTGAATGAATGAAAGGAATGAGGAGATCAAATTCTTCATGAAACCGAAGGTGAAAACAACACAAAAAGAAAAAGGGAAGAGATGATAAGGTTGATTGGTATTAGTATTGTGTAAAATTTGGTAAAAAATATGATGACATATTGATCGATTGTTTTTCTTCTCAGACACAGAAGAGGAGAGATGAGTTGTAATGGTAGGCAAGTCTTAAGCGGATTAAAAGTAGGGCTCAATTTCCCTCTCCTGTCAGAAAATGACGACATATGGATTCAACTCTTTTATATAGTTTCACTAATCTCGTGGCCAACCGATCCCTCATTTTCCAAAATTCTATTATATGATTTTTAGTGTCGTTGTTTTCCCACCCCCTCACATACACATAACCCCAAAAAACAACAACCACCTAACCATTTCACTTTAATTAAAATTGTATTTTCTATTAACAGTAGATTTATTAAAGTGGTATTGTGTTGATATGCATGTTCCTCTTTAGTGAAGAAATTAATGCAACACTTTATTTCAAAATTCTCGAAGGTATCAAAATAGTTATTTTTTGGTCATTAGCAGTGTAATGTCTTGTAAGGCATATCAACATCATTTGATTTGTTGTACTTTTGGAATTATGATACTCATTAGTTATCTTATGTTTTAAAAATTATCCTCAAAATAATATCCTCACTGAGTTATTATATTATATCTGCGATAGACATGGTATATATTAATGAGTTTGGGAATTTTCCAAATCTTTTTTACAATACTTCAAAGTTTGATGGAAGCTTGGAAAACCATTACATTCATTTTGATATCACTAAATTTATGTTTCTCTTTACTCTTCTTATTTCATATAATATATATCTCCAAGCAAGTGAGAACAATGACATCTTCTCCAAAGGAATGTATCAATACTAATACATATCTCCAAGCAAGTGAGAACAATGACATATTCTCCAAAGGCATGTACCAATACTAAAGTGTGATTAATTTTATCATGGAGAGTACACCAGAATTGATCTTCAAAATTCACAGTCCCTTGCAAAAATATTAAATTTTTTGTTCCAGTGACATTGCCTCAACAATTGACAGATGCGAGCTATCTCTATCGAGAGGTTCAAGAATCTGCAACGACGATGCATAGAGACCAAACATAAAACACCTTCAACTGCACACGAAGGAAAAATTGTTGCAATTTCTTTTGCTTCAGTTTGGCTGAATGCACTTTGCTTGTTTTCTAAGTGCACAGGTTGTTGGGATGCAAATTGATTTCCTCTACAAAAATTAGCAAGGACTTGCTACCCTTTACAACTACCCTTTTTTTCTTTTAACCCCGTCTCAAATTAACTTGTAATAGAGTTGATGTAATGAACTATTGTAAAGTTGTGGGAAGTTAGAAAGCCTTTCCCATATCCTTTATTGAATGCATAGCATAATATACTTGATCTAGTGTACAATTGGAAGCACAGTCAAAAGAAAATTCTTCAAATTATCAATCATTAAAGCTTACACAATCAAGATATTTTCTTAAATATTTCTCATTGTACATACTTTCCTGCAAATAAAAATCCAAACTAGACTCCTTTGGGGTATTCCAGAATTAACATAAAATTTACAGAATGTAGACAATAAGCATACTAATTCATTAAAATTTCTACACCCATCAATGCAAAGTCATGTGAAAAGTTGTTTCAAAAGTTCTCTCCCTATTCTGCAAACTCTTCACAATTGTCAAATCATTTATTTATACGTGCATGTTTCATTTGTTTATAATATTACATTTTCTAATTCAGCAGGTATATGATACAACGTAGCCTTGTTTCAAGTTGTATTCATATTGAGTTGAAATGGATAAAATAATCTTTTAAATAAGAGCTACATGATGATAATGTTTTTGTGCCTTGACATTTAAGTAAACACTTAAACACAACGGTAAAGAGTTAAAAGTTGTTTTGTGAAAAGATAGAATTTATTTTGCTGCAAATGTGATCAATGATACAGAGTTGGATTGTAAAAAGTGAAGATGACATTGAACTTAGCAAAGAAGAATTTAACGTCATATTGTCTCATCACAATTCAAGCACAAGAATCTATATGTGACAAGTATTTCTTGAGTGTCTTGTATTTTTTTTAACATGGTTTGCATGTACAAAAATTATAAAAAAATTGTTACTCTAAAGCATTGACCATAAGTGTTAAAGTATTTAAAAACAAAGAGATCAAATAAAATCAAATTCAAGATATTTGTTAGCATAGTTGTACAATGAGATATTTACTTTGCGCTCTATATTTCAATACCACATATAAATGTATATTAATAGAAAATTTGTTACTCAAAAACATTGATTATAAGTGTCAAAATATTTAAAAACAAAGGCATCAAATAAAACTAAGTTCAAGATCTTTGCTAGTATAGTTATACACTGAGATATTTACTGTGTGTTTTATATTTCAATCTCACATGTAAATGTATATCCATATAGCTATGACATGGATAAAATATTAAGAAATGAAGATACACATCTTATGTTTCTAGCTCTCTAGCTCAAAATTGGTTGAAGGAAAGCCATCCATGATAGAGAAAGAGGTATACTCCATTAGATTTCCAATTCTTGACTCATTCTTGACAAAACCCCACATGTAATGCTAAAAAATGTGTGCAAGTTTCATAACCCAAGTTCATGGGATATTAAATAATACCCTTAAATTCACTAGATATATAAATACCTCCCAAAATCCTTTTGTTTAACCCCCTCCGAACACATCTTTCTAATAATAAAAAACCATGTTTTTACTAGATACCCCATTTTATCCCCTCCAATACCTATAAACCCCATGACAACCAACATACCCCCAATACCTGCAATATATTGAATTTATTTTAAACCCCCCTTTATTCAAATGAACAAGATCCCCCTAGTACCTACAATATATTGACTTTAATTTTCACAATTGTAAACTTGTCTTTATGAATGAACACAATAAGATATTGGTTAACAAAGGATAGCCCCAGTGGTGAAAACATCTCACTGTTAGGGCTTAAGGACCATTCCATATCTCTACTAACATGGTACTTTCCTTCAAGTGTGTGACCTTTAATTAAGATAGCCACTCTTCACTCTATGTGGTGGGATAAATGTATCAACACCAAGTTCGAAGACTTGCCTAAAGAATGGATTTCTAAATTGGAAAAAATCTCATTTTTGGACTGAGTATCTCTACAATGTCCATCTAAGATACATATTATAAAAAAATATTAAGCTAAGCTAGATGTATGTTGCAATTAACATGCACTTTCTCTACTTGCATTGATGGATAGGGAAATGTTAGTTAATTGTAAGGATGGCAATTTATGTAATCTTTGGAAAGATCACATTTGTATGTCTGCATCATATAGACATATCTTTATATATACATGCATATAGAGAGAGAGAGTCTAACCCTCCTTACAGTGTCAATGGTGTAAATGAACTGAGAAGTAAAATCATAACATCCAATTTTTTATTTTGTCAATTATGTGAATTAAGTGAAAAGTAAAATCATACCATTAGATTTTTTATTTTGTTATAATGCAAATTTTCAAAATTTTAAAATTCTATTTAAAAATAAATAAAATACAAATGAGAAAACAATAGCCAAAAACATCCATATTACAAAGAATTAGTAAAGCACCTCATCTTCTCAAAGGCAAATGGAAACTTAGAATTAAAGTAGATTTTTGACATCTTCTAGGAAAGAACTATTTTACAAATAATCTACAATGTTTATGTTTATTCTTCTATCTAGTAAATGCTCACTCAAAACTATAGATTGCAAATGTTAGAAGTCATCAAAAGATCAACAAACACCAAAATCTATGGAACACCCCCTTTCGTTTCAAAATTCATGAAAACAGTTTTAAGGGAATAATGCACGATCAACTAGTGAATCTGAACATTTTTTATTATGCTGCCCAGGTTCTAGAACATTTGTTACTATGATGGGGAGTGCATATTGTAAAGAAAAATGAGTCGAAGAGCAAGAAATTTTACATTGGGCGGTAGTAGTGGAGGAAGGAATGGAGAAGGGAATGTTTACTTCAGGTTGTATTACCGTTAGATTTATTTTAGCCTTCAAATTTTTACAATAAAAGTTATTTTTTCCCTTTCATTTCATTCTCCGTAATAAAAACTTTTAATCCCTTTCCTTTCATCTCATTCCCCTTAATAAAAAATAGAAAATATTAAAATTTATAATTTTATTTAAAATAATATTAAAAATTTGAATTAAAAAAAACTTATATGTAATTTATAAATATATATGTAAATGTTTGCTATTTTAATGTAAAATAATTTTTTTTATATTTTTTTATTTCAATATTTATTTTTAGAGTTTTTTAATTTGTTGAATATTTAAAAAAATATTGAAGATATTTACATGATTATGTTATGATCTTTTAATATTTTTGGATAAACAATTTATTATTTTCAAAAGAATAGAAAATGAATGTTTGGTTTATGATAAATATGTCAAACAATTACATAGTCTTTTTAATGGAAATATCTCTACTGGAATGGTAATATGAGTGCTTTTAAGAAGTTTTTCACATGAGGGATTGGTTTAATGGATTTGACCATTATAAGGAAAGGAAAACATGGAAATTAGGCTCTACATGAAGCTTCTAGGACTCGAAGGCCATGAACAATGTTTTAAACCACCACACATGCGCTCTAAAGTGGGTACTCAACCCCCAAGATGAATATGGTTGCTCCTATAATGCCTTGGATAGCAGGATTGGTCTCAAGGCATTGCTAATGGGTGTGGAAGGAAAATAAGGCCCTTAGGTCCTAGATGAAGCTTATAGGGACCAAGGGCCATGAATGAGGCCACAAACCATATAGCATACCTTGTATAAGAAAGTATTATTCTTAGAGTGGGACATGGGCACTAATATGATATTTTGCTCACTAGGGATAGGTCTCAAACCATGGTTGAGGGAGAAATTGATTGAATTAGACCCTAAATTAATATTCTTGAGTTATCAAGACATGATCAAGGCCTTGAACCACAACATAGACCATTTAAAGTAGATATTCATCATACAAGTGATATATGGATGCAATTATGAGTTTTTGTGTAGTAGGGATGGGTTCCAAGGCATTGACCATAATCAAAGGAGGAAAATAAGGGTTTTACATCATAAATGGATCTCTAGGGCTCATGACCTATCAACATGACCTCAAACCATAACATAAGCCCTTTAGAGGGGATCTTTGGCCTCCAAGTGGAATATGGGTATGATTATGAGATATTGCATGCTAGGTATGGATCTTAAGGAATTGACCATCGTCAAGGGAGGTCAATAAAGCAATTTGTCCCTAGATGAAGCCTTTACAGATCAAGGGCCATAAACAATGCATACTCCACAAGACATTTCCTCTATAAGGGATAATTGTCCTTCAAGTGAGAAATGGGTACCATTATGACATTTTATGCATTAAGGATGGTCTCAAGGCCTTAACCATGGTTGGGGGAGAATCCTTAAGAAATAAAAACTAAATGGAGATTTTTGGGCTAATAGGTAATGATCAAGGCCTTAAACTATGACACATGTCCTCTAAAAGGATCTTTTGCATTTGAGTGGGATAGCGATGCTATTAGGAATTTTTGTCTAGTCAGGATGGGTCTCAAGGCATTGGCCATGATTGGGGGAGGAAATTAAGGTTCATATCGAAATTTAATCAAGAAAATTTAAGTTTCATATATAAACTTAATGAAGAACATGTGCACATTCATATGTAAACTTAATCAAGAACATACAAGTTAGAAAATTTCATTGAACTTTTAATAGAGTTTTTTTAACCCAAACAAAGTCATTGACATAGTTTTGTTTGAAATAAAGAAAAACTGTGCATTGTCTTTACCATGATCTTGACCAAGACTATACAAAATCAATGGATTTTTTAGAGATATAAATTCAAGTATTAATTATGTGTTTTGTTCATGTTAAGTATTTATTACAATGATGGGGATTTCATGAACTATAAATAGATGGCATCATTTCCTTAGGTTCTTGAGATGTATGTTGTTTTCTCTTCATAATAGTCATTAAGCCCAACATTTGTAGTTAATAACGAAGATTGTATAAAAAACTTAGCGGACGAAGACAAAGACCATGTTAGACAGGACTGTGCCATCATCTTAAGAAGATCAAAACCACCAAAGAGAAATATCAGTAAAGAAGAACGCCTAGCCATTATGAACCTTAGGAACAATATGAACTGTGTTATTCTCAGAGCTGATAAAGGTGGTGCCACAGTAGTGAAGAATCAAGTAGATTACAACAAAAAATTGATTGATCACATGTCCCAGTGTGGTAGCTACAGAAAGCTTTCCGGAAACCCTATCACAAAGATTATGAAAGAAGTAAAGAGAGCTATAAAAAACTCTAACCTAGATGAAAGAATAAAAAAGCGACTTCTCCCAAACAATGACATCACCCCAAGAATCTATGGGCTACCGAGAATTCACAAAAATGGGGTTCCTTTTAGACTTATAGAAAACACAATTGGCGCACACACTTATGAGCTGGCCAAGTATGTAGCTAATATCCTTAGCCCCTTGGCAGGTCATGTGGACTCCTTCATTAAGGACTCTAACAATTTTGTTAAAATCATCAAGAATGAGAAAGTAAAACCTGAAGACATCCTAATTAGCTTCAATATTTTCTCCCTTTTCACCAAAGTCCCATTAGATGAAGCCATCCACATTGTTAAAGAAGTGACAAACCCGGAAACATCGAAACTAGTAGAGGTTTGTCTCCGTTGCACATTTTTTAGCTATCAAGGAGAATTTTATGAACAAACAAGCGGCGTAGCTATGGGATCCTCACTATCTCCCATTGTCGCCAATCTTTTCATGGAAAAATTTGAGAAAAAATCCCTAGATTCCTTTCCTCTTAAACCATTAAGATGGAAGAGATTCGTTGATGATACTAACGTACTTTGGCCCCACAGTAAAGATGAACTAGAAAAATTCTTCCAACATCTCAATGTTATTTCTAAAGACATCAAATTCACAATGGAACTTGAGGAAAATGGTAGCATTCCCTTCCTAGACATACTGATCAAAAGGAAAGAAGACAAGAGTCTTGGACATACAGTCTATAGAAAAAAATACCCACATAGAAAACTACCTTCATGCCAGTTCTCATCACCACCTAGACCAGAAGTTAGGTGTCCTCAACACTGTAGACACAAGGTCCCTAAGAACTTCCGATGATGATAACCTAGATCAAGAAAAATATCACCTCTCCATAGTCTTCAAGAGCATAAGCTAAAGGGACAAAGACATCAAGAAAACAATGAATAAATCCCTAGATAGAGAAAGTAATAGACCTAATCCCCTTATCAACCAACCCCCCAGTACAAAGGCCTACCTTCCCTATATCTAAGGAAAAATTGATAACATTTCCAATGTCCCGAGAAAGAAAGAGATTAATACCTCCTTTAAACCCTCAGAAACCATCAAAAGAAAAATGAAATACGTAAAAGATAAGATTGACCATCATAAATGTAAAGGATTTTGCAAAATATAATGTTCCTTTGGTAAATGCTACATAGGAGAAACTGGTCGTTCCTTTCAGATCAGGATCAAAGAACATGGAGCGGATATCAGGAACGAACGTATTCATACCTCAACTTTAGCCAAACACTCTCTTTCTTCCAAACACCACGTGCGACTAGAAGACAATTTTTTTTTAGCAAAGGAAGACCACTTCTTCAAACGCCGAATCAAGGAAGCTATTGAAATCCTTAAACATCCCAACAACTCGAAAAGAGACAACGGTCTAGAAATTAGCAAAAATTGGATTCCTTTGATCCGAGACAGATGTATCAGGTAATTTACATTTTAATAGTAAAACCAAGGTATGTCTCTTTCACCTCTTTCTTCTTATTAAACACTTTAGTTTCTTTGTAGGACCTTCTCACTTTTTTAATAAACTAAACACTTATTAAAATTAATAACCCTCTCATCAAACAATCTTTCAACTAATTTTTTTTTAAATTAATCTAACGCTAATAAACAATATTTCAACTATTTTTTTTGAAAATTAATCTAACCCTAATAATCCTATAAATCCTTTAAACCCTTCTTTAAATCTAACCCCCTTTTCTAATTTTATTTTTAATATTTTTTTACCTAACCAAATGTTTTTCCTATTTATAAATATTACTTAAAAAACCTTCCTTAATACTTTATTAAATCTCTTTTATCCTTTCTATTAAACTTAATATTTTATTATTAACCTTAGAAAAAGAAAATTAATAATCTCTTAAACTCTTTTTAATTAAAGTTCTAGGGTTTCTTAGTGCCGACTTCCTAGGTTTTCCACCTTCCGTAGGTTTCATTATTTATCTCTTCTCTTTTTTTTCTTTTTACTCAAGCTTAATTGTAGGGAAGATGGGTCCCGATATGGACTCAAAACATCGAACTCCGATTGTCAATACTGTGGTTTCTCTGAATTTTTCAAACTTAATCTTTCTAATGCATTTCCAATGCCATTACAATTTACAACCACAACCCATGACTAATTGTTTTCTTGTTATTTAGAGTATGGAATCCAAACACATTAAGTACGGACACTAAATGTGATTCCAATTCACATATCCACAAGCATCAAACAATGCTCATAATGAATTCAAGAAGTGCGGATTTAGAAAAACAAAGTGTCCAATATTTTTCTCCTTTTCTTTTTTATTTGTGTTTTCTTTCTTATACAAAGGAATTGTTAACCACATATCCTAGTATCCACTAGCTCATTACAAGTCAGGGGTTCAACTCCTATATCCACCACTATAAATCTCCCTAGCCTTAGTTAGAATTAGCACTGAAAGATGCACTTAGTGAGGGTTGAAGCTCCAACTGGCAAACACTTAACCTAGACCAAGTGGTCTATTTCTTTGACAAAGTGTCCAATCTTCATAGAGAAGATTTCATTTATGTGACACTTAAAATGGTGCATACAACAAGATTATATGGACATGAGTTATATGATGAATTTATTGTTGTGTAAGGATAAATAAATATGAAAGCTAAATAAAATAGAAATTATTTTACTCTTTAGATGCCAACAACAAATAATGGATGATGATTCACATAGATTCTCATATAAAACCTAAAGTATGAATTGAATCTCAAATCATTAATGGATTGTTGAAAATGTAATTATTTTTTAAAATTTTTGAATCTCAAATCATTAATGGATTGTTGAAAATGTAATTATTTTTTAAAATTTTTATGATATTTGTAGTTTTTTATTTTAAAACTTTTTTTTTTAAGTATTTTTTCCGGGGTTGAGCTACTTAAGAAAACTAAGAAAAGTTCAATTTTGATCACTACTTCGGACAAAGAGATATTTAACAATGTGATGCACATTTAAAAAAAACCAATAAACAATAGGAGAAGAGATCGGAATCTTTACATTAGGCCGTGCAATTTAATGAGACGAAAAATAACAGTGAAGGAAGGAATGTTAGCACCAGGTTGTAATACATCGATTTTTCTTTTCTTTCTTTTTTTGATTCATTCTATGATGACGAAGACAAAGGATCAAAGCCTACAACTTCCTTTAAAGTATCCCGTAATATCTTTATCCTTTTTAGCTTATTCTACATTGCCTCGTCCAAATTAAATACTAAATTTCCCTCTAAAAACAAATTATAGTGTAGAATGGATCACCGTAATAAATTATATATTTGTAATTACTAAGAAATTTAAGTTTTGAGTATTTTGTATTTTTATAATTGGTTTTACAATATGTAAATTGATTAAGTAAATGATTGTTTTTAGATTTTTGTGGTGAGGAATTTTAGAGATTTTTTTTTAATTTTCTAAAATCAGAATCATATTATTATGGACTTTTCCAATTTTTAAATTAGATTCATCTTTAGAAATACAAATCTTCACAATAAATACACAAAAATCTTTAAACTATATTATTTTTGGAAATACTAATCTTCACAATAAATACACAAGATACAGGACATATTGAAAATAAACTTGTCTGCTAATTTAAAACCCTAAAATGAAACCTAAAAACAATATATGCTAACCCTAAATTAAAACCCTAAAGAAAATACATAATAATAATAATAATAATATATCATAATATATGATAAACTAAATTATAATTTTAAATTAAAGTTTAAAATACAATATATATTATATTTAAATAATACATGATATATTATAATGTATAATAAATCTACTTAAATTACATTACCTTATATACCATGCTAATAAATTAAAAACTATAATTATAATATACTTATAGAAGAGTTATACTGTAATTTTTTAAAAATACAATATATATTATATTTAAATAATACACGATACATTATATATTATAATGTATAATAAATCTAGTTAAACTACATTACCCGATGTACCATGCTAATAAATTAAAAACTATAATTATAATATACATGTAGAAGAGTTATATTGTAATTTTTTTTTAACAAAAAATTGTTGGAAGTTTTTATTATAAAAGAGATTTTGTGCTAATGCACAATACATATGGGTATAAAATTTGTAATTTTTTTTAACAGAAACAGTTCAAGTTTTTATTATAAAAGAGATTTTGTGCTAATGTGTAATACATATGAGTACAAAATTTGCAGAAACCCTATTTTCAGACAATGAGTGCAACTTTGTGCTTCTTGACTATGACTCTGCCTAAACTGCAAAGATTTATTGAAACTCTATCACATCGCCATTGCCTCCTACTAGAATGACCTTTGGTTGTCTGATTGGTTCACATCCCTTCTCTTCATCATTATCTAGTCGCACTTGCTCCTGGTTATGGGCCATCCTTCCCAGTTGTGAAGAGCCTGAAATGACCCTGGATTCCACTGACTCGACTGGGCCCTCATTGTCTGGATGTTGTTGTGGAGGGTTATCCATATGCTAACAGAGACTGGAAATATGCCCTGTATTCCTGTTAACTTCCCGTAGCACAATTGCCAACTCCTAGTGGCGTTGAATTTCCTGAACTTGCAATTGTTGTTGAAGGTTTTCATTTCTTTCTCTTAAAGCCCTGGTTTCTGCTTGCAGGTCCCGGACTTGGGCCTGTAGTGCATCAATGGCGCAAGTATGGCATGGAAAGTCACCTCTGGATCACCTCCACATCTTCATATACCGCAAAGCATTGCCAAAGCTACCCCACGGTTTTAGTCCAGGCACCATTTGCTTCTCAAATTCGCCTATTAGAATTAAAACTAACAACTTAGCTTCAAGGGAGCCACACATGGGTTGCAATGATATTAACATCAAGTCTACTCTGTTCCTTTTCCTTAGCAAGTTTCACAAGCCGATCAGCTTCATTATTTTGGGATTATAGTACATGGAAATAGAGTATATTTGAGAAATGTGTTTCTAATGCTTTTATTCGGGAGAGCAACACTTCATTAGAAAACTGAGTAGTTTTGCTTATCCCTCTGAGCCCCTTGACTATCAATTCTGAATCACCAATGATCACGAGCTTTTGGATTTTTCTAGTCAGAGCCAGACTTAAACCCATGTAAACTGCCAAAGTCTCTGCTTTATTATTTGTGTTTTGTCCTAAACCCCAAGAGAACTCCAAAATCTGTTGTCCATTCGAGTCTTTGATGATTCCCCACACTTTCCACCCCTGGATTCCCTGAATAGGCCCCATAAAAGAAAAGGATGGGAGACCGTTGTTTCCACTGCCAACTAAGAAATTCAGAATCACTCAATATGAGTTTCCAATTTTGTTGCTTGGGCTATTATGCTAATGACTTTTGTAATCTTAGATAGGACGAGCCCAATATGTTTGAGATCCAGTCTATTTCAATTGAATCCATTGAGGCATGTGGGTCTTGAGACGAGGGTCTAAGATGGAACACCTATGAAATAAGGCCACATGATTTTGTAAAAATGCGATGTGGGTGGTATACTTTACCTTGAAAGATTAATTTATTCCTTGCTAGCCATATTTCCCAGCAAATGAATTTTCCCAACAAATGAATTTGGGAGTTTGTGTCCAGAGTTGTGAGAAGAGATGCTTTTTCCTAAAATCACCAGTGTATATTTGTTTCCAAAGGACAAACACATTGTTCCAATTTTCTGGAGGACTATAGTGCTGAGAAAGAGGGTTGTATATGATTCCCCAGACTTGAGTAGCAACTGCACAATAAAAAAAGAGATGGTGGATTGTTTTTGAAGCATTCATGCAGAGGGGGCACTTGGATGGACTGATTATGCCTCTTTTTTGTAGATTTTTTGATGTCAAAATCTTGTCATGCACCATTATCCAACAAAAGGTGTTAATTTTGTGTAGAGAAGGATTTTCCCAGATCGATTCCCAAAGCTTGGAAGTGGGAGGACCACCAAAGTCTGACAATAAGAAATTGTACCCCAATTTAACTATATTCCCAAATCTTCCCCATCTGCGCTTGTCTCCTTGTTGCAACTTTAGCGGCGCACACCCAACCATCTTGTTGAAGAAATAAGAAGCCAGAGGATGAAGGTGGACTGGAAGATCAAGAGTTCTCCAATTGCTCCATTCACCATTTGTAGCCCATTCTGGGAAATCTTGTAATTAGGATAATGAATTAGACAGACACCACTCTTTTAGAGGAGAAAGAGTTTCCTCTTTTCCTAAAGGCTCCCAATCCAAAATCCGGTCTATCGACACATTTATCTGAGCACCATTTCCTGGAGCCCACAAGAGCTTGGCTTGAATAAGAGAGGAAGAGTATTTTAGAAGGCGCCAGATGGGGGAACCATTAGAGTATGAGCGAAAAATATCGAAGCACCTTGGACTTGGACTATTGAAGTATTTGGCCATTAAAGTTGATTTCCACCAGTAAGAGGGTCCTGAAATGAGATGCCATGCCTTTTTTGCTCCTAGAGACGAATTCATCAAACAAGGGTTCTTGATGTCGAGGCCTTGTTTGTCTTGAGGTTGGCATACCCATTGCCAATTAAACAGGTGAAATTTATTGGTATTGGTCTTCCCTCCCGCCCATAGGAAGCTACAGAGAGATTTTGATATTTTCTCCAAGACACCTTTTGGGGCCATCATCCCTATACATTGAAAAATGGTAAGAGCAGATAATACCGATTTAAGGAGCACTATTTTTCTTGTTGGGTTGAGCCATTGTCCTCCCCATCCTTGGATTTTAGCTGTTATTTTATCCATGATGTTTTGTCGGGCCCGTGAAGACGAGTGGTACAAAAATATTGGCATCCTTAAGTACTTGAGGTGTTTCCAAGAGACAATAAAGGGAATTCGAAGATCCTGGCTATTACTTCCCTGATGTGCCCAGGGACATTAAATCCATAAATATTGCATTTAGTATTATTGAACTTACCGCCTGAAGCCTGTATGAAGGAATCCAAGACTCTTTTTAGGCGTTTGGCGATGATTGAAGTTGTTGACCCCAGAAAAAGGGTATCATCAGTGAACTATGAGTGGTTGTTCTCCTTAATTCCCATGGAAATTTGAAGTCCAGGGAGTCTACCGATTCTTCTTTCTTCCTCCAATTTTCTGCTTAAATAATCTGCGATTAGTATATAAAGATAGGGACAAAGAGGTCATCCTTTTATTAAACCTTTGTTATCTTTGAAAAACTGTGTGGGACTTCCATGGATCATAGGAGCTATCCAAGGAGAGTTGATATAGGCTTTAATCCAATTGATGAAGTCTTCTGAGAATCCATATGCTTTCAGTACTGATTAAAGGAAGGAGTGCTTTACTCGATCGAAGGCATTCACCATATCTAGTTTAATTACCATGCCTCGATCTTTGCTTCTTTGACTTGAATGTATTGCTGCTTTCACAACTACTATATTATATGTGATCTGTTTGTTTGCTATAAACCTGCCTTGATAGTATGAGATGAGTTTGGAGAGGAAAGTTTTAATACGATTGGCGACAATTTTGGTAAGAATATTATAAGAAGATTTACAGAGAGAGATAGGTCGAAAGCGATAGAAGTTAGAGGGGTTGACCTCTTTAGGGATGAGGGCCAAAAAGCAAGAGTTTGTTGCGCCTCCAAATTTATGTTTTTTCAAAACATAATTTAACATCGTTTTCAGATCGCCCTTAATAATTTCCCGTAACTGTCTATTTAACCCGATTGAGAATCCATCTGGTCCTGGAGCTTTGTCTTGCTCCATGCTCCATATAGCTTGCTCTATTTCCTTTTATGAAATTTCTTTGATATGTTGTTGGTTTTATCGATCTGTGATTATCGCTGGAATGTTTTCAAGCATTTCTTGTGTGGCTTCTTCACTGGCCTATTCACTAGGCTATTGATATAGTAGCCCAAAGTGTTGAGTTGTCAGTTCCTTGATTTGATCTATTGTTTCTAATTGTTGCCCTAAGTCTAACTGAATTTTTGTTACAATGTTCTTCCTCCTTGTTTGTTGGGTTTTTTTATTGAAGAATGAGGTGTTAGAATCTTGAGATTTAAGCCACAAACACTTGTGTTTGAGTTGCCTCATAGTTGAGTGAAGTAGCTAGTAGGCTTATTTTTCCCTGCTTAAAAGATCTTCGGTTACCTCTTCTTCTTCTATTTTTTCCTAAATTGTGGCCAAATATGCTACTCTATTTGTACGTTCATGATGAGGCAGGATATATGAAGTCTTCACCCATTCTTTCAATGCCAATTTGACCTCTTTAATCTTAATTTCCCATATATAGTTTGGCGATCCCTGAAAATACTTAGACCAAGCATGTTGAATGAGAGAGGGAACTGAGGGGTAGTCTAACCAAATGGGATTGTAGTGGAAGGGGATTGGGCCCATATTATGTGGGATGCTAAAAAGTAGAGTGATGGGTTTATGGTCAGAGATGGTGGTGGGAAGGATACTTGACGAGATGACAAAGGAGGTAAGAAGGAAGTCAGAATTGATAAGGAAGTGATCTAGGCAGGACACAATATGAATTATCCTTGAGCGTTAGCTGTTCCAAGTGTATTTTCCTTTGGGGGGAATTAACATCCATTAGATCCCAGCCCGAGAGGAGATCTTGAACTTTCTCACTCTAGGGATCACAAACCTTGCTACCTCCTCTTTTCTCCCTTGAAGTCAAATGAGTGTTGAAATATCCTCCCACAATCACTGTTTCTAGATCTAACATGTCTTTCCAAGCAAAAAGAGATGCCCAACATTCTGATTTTTCAGAGTATGTAATGGGCATATAGATATTTATAAGAGATATTTGTATTCTATTTATTTATTTCTTAACATTGTAAGAATCCAATGTTGAGTTATGTGGGTTACCTCTAAATCCCATACGCTTTCATCCTATAGGGTTGCGATGTCACCATAGGTGTTGTTAGAACTAGCAGCCACCCCACTATAATTCTTGAAGATCCTCCTTGTGTTGTCCAGTGCTATAGTATTCTCCATTTTTGTCTCTTGGAGAAGAATTACAGAGGGCATTTCCAAAGACACAAGATCTCTTAGGGTTTCGACCTTGATAGAACTGTCAAGGCCCCTACAATTATAGGAAAGGTGTTGATCCAAGTGGATATTGGCGACCACCCACCTGTTCCAAATTCCACTTGGATCATCTTAATAGTTTTTAGTTCAACATGTTTCTCTGTAATGGTGACATCTCTTTGTAATTATGGGTTCTTTACTTTTGGGGTTGTCTTGAATCCCTACACAACATCCAGGTGGATATTGGTGGCCTCCCACCTATTCCAACTGGCTTGCTTTTACAGTTTTGATGTCAGTACATCTTTATGTACTTTCATGGCCGTTTTGAGGCCCTAAACAATGTTTTTTGGGCTTGCCACAGTCAAACTATTGATAGAGTCAAAGTTTGACAGCATAATGTGTAGTTCTGGAAAAAAGATTTCCAATGGGCTATCACACACCTAAAATGGAGATTGTATGCAAAAGTTACGACCCTGGGAAGTTGATGTACTAACTTACCCCAACAAGGCCCACATGACTTTTGGCACTTCATCTCCTAGGGTTAGGTTTTTGGATTTCTAGGGTTTTGGCATTCATGTTTATTGTAAAATGCCTTCATAACCTCATTATACTCATCTTCTTGCGAATGAGC
Source organism: Picea engelmannii (assembly GCA_009831015.1). NCBI lineage: Eukaryota > Viridiplantae > Streptophyta > Pinopsida > Pinales > Pinaceae > Picea > Picea engelmannii. Next base: position 181,209 of record ML784463.1, on the reverse strand, counting down.
GTAGCCACAGATTGATTGATTGTTTTGCTTCTTGGACACAGAAGAGGAGAGATGAGTTGTAGTGGTAGGCAGGTCTTAAGCAGATTAAAATCAGGGCTCAATTTCCCTCTTGGTTGTCATAAAATGACGACACACAGATTCAACTCTTTTGTATAGCTTCACTAATTGTGTGGCCAACCAATCCCTCATTTTACAAACCATTATTATATGCTCTTTAGTGTCATTGTTTTCCCACCCCCCACACATACACATAACCCAAAAAAAAAACAACCACTTAACCATTTCACTTTAATTAAAATTGTATTTTCTATTAACGGTAGCTTTATTAAAGTGTTATTGTGTTGATATGTGTGTTCCTCTTTTTTTCCAATATAAAATTCGCTCGAAATTATATATTAGATAATAATTTCATTTACATATGTAGGATCATTTCAAAAATAGTTCTCAACTGATCCAATAGTATAACAACTTCCCCCAGCCAATAAAGAAAAAAACTCAGGACTCAAATGACACCAAAAGAGCTATCCACAATGGATATCAACACAGTCAATAAAAAAAGGCCTAAAACAAAAAAGTTCATCTTCACGATAGACACCTAGACTATGAACCCAGAAAAAAAAACTGCATTATACATAGAACCCGCACAGTCTTCAGAAGAGATTTAGGTGAAATAGTGGACCCATCGTCCCTTCATCCACAGCGTAGTAAGTTAAATTTGTTTTTTGATCCAGCAGGCCTTGTTTGGAAAGGTGATCTACTTCCTTGTTGAAGTCCCTGAAAATATGGTGAAAGCTAATTTCTTGGAAATTTGTGGTCATTACCTTGGTTCTGCACTTCCAGACTTCAATATCAATAGCATGTAAATTGGGTTTTTGATTCATCCAATCTATTATCACCTTGGAGTCCCCCATCACATGTATCTTTGCAATTTTCCAAAGTTTTGCAAGAGTTAGAGTTACCCAGCCCCCCATCAATTCAACTTTAGTATTTGTACCGACCCCACAATTTATATGCCATTTGAAAACATTCAAATCTGGAAGTTTTATAACACCTCTAGCTCCGCAGATTGCTCCACCTCTGATAGAGGCCCCATCAAAGAATACTATAATGTAAACCTCAAGCTGAGTAATCAAACTCCATTTCAAAGTGTTCAATTTATGTGTATGTGTGTGGAAGTTGAGCACTCCAATAGTCTTACAAGCCACTTCCCAATCTGAGGGATTTTTCTCCTCGAAAATCACTTGGTTCCTCTCAAGCCAGATAAACCAACATGTGAGCACAGCCAAATTATTGGAGACTATATTATCTATCACCTAGGAGGAAATGAAATCATTAAAAGTGTTCCCATTCCACCATTTTTTGACTTTAAGGAAAACAAACGTTCTGGCCCAAACAGTCTGAGTAAAAGAGTAGTGCGCAAACAGATGATCAATGTATTCATTATTTGTTTTGCAGAGAGGACATATAATAGGTCCTTTCCATCCTTTTTTTTGTAATATTTCCTAGGATAATATCTTATTTTCGGCCACCATCCAAATAAAAAGTTTAATCTTCAGCTGAATGTTCCATTTCCATAAATTAACTTTCCAACCACTCCATATCGGGAAATCCTGGGTAGAGATAAGAGCTAGATATATATTTTTAACTGTTATGTTCCATGTGGCGTCTCCTCCCGTCCATAGGAGAGTATCCTCTGTACCCTGTAGCGATACACCAACTTCATTTAACTCATTACAATAGGTGTCCCATTCAGACACAAGATTGCCCAACAAACCCGGCTCCATGCTGCTAATCCAAGACTCGGATAAAGTAATGGGATTTTGTGAAGTCGTAGCTAGATATAATACTGAATTTTTTCTTTGATTCAAGATAATGATTATCTTATCTGAGAGAAAATATTTTTCTCCTAAACCAAGAATCTATCTCTGCCAATATTTATGAGGTGATTCGAGCCTGGCAACCAACTTAGCCGGTGAATTATGACATGAACAGATCGAACTAGGCTAGTCCAAATTATTGAAGCTGAGCTAACCTTATGTGTAGCCAACCTATACCAGTTGATAACCATGGTATTTGGTAAGTATTTGTCCCTTAATACCTTCTGCCAGATGCCCAACTGCGTTAGAACCCACCAAAGCGTGTTCACAGTCAGAGATGTGTTGAACAAAGCAAGATTCTTGAGACCCCAGCCTCCATTCTTTTTTGTTCTAGAGAGTATATCCCACTTGCATAGGTGGAATATTTGAGTATCCTTGTGATTGTTCAAGAGAAAGTGGAACATCAATTTTCTGATCTTTGATAGAATTGATTGGGGTATAGTTTCCATCGGCATCCAGTATACCGACTGTCCTTCCAACACCGTTTTAATAAGAATGTATCCACCTCCCAAGGAAAGCCACCGATTGCACCATATGCCAATCTTCTTTATAATTCTGGCCACCAACCAATCCCAATTTTCAGTCTTTTGAGCGCCAGTCTTTAGATAGTAACCCAAATATTTGAATCCCAAAGATAAATCACTAAAGGTGTATGGAAGGACGCTCTTGAAAGGGGAAAGTTTGATATCCGCAAGGCCTACATAATGAACTATAGTTTTTTATTGATTAACCATTAGCCCAAAATCTTTACATAATAAACATATAATTTTGTCAATTTCCCACCATTCTTGCAATGTAGCTCTTGTCATAATAAGAACATCATCAATGAACAGTAAATGCAAAATATTATATAAGTGTGATACTTTTATACATGTTACGATACCTTCACCGATGGCATTTTTTTAGTAGTAAGATGAGACCCTCCATAACCAAAATAAAGAGCAATGGTGAAAGTGGGCACCCTTGACGCAGTCCCCTGTAGCTTCTAAAAAAATATTTTGCCTCACCGTTAATCATAACAGTGTAGGAAGAAGAATTCATGCATTCCATGATCCAATTGGTCATCTGGATCCTGAACCCCACATTTATAAGGATAAGTCTTAATAGTTCCTAGTCAATGTAGTCATACGCCTTCCTTAGGTCCAGTTTTAAAACCAAAGACTTTAAGTTTTTATTTTTTATACTGTGTAAGATTTCATGAGTTGTTCCAACAATATCTTGAATCCTCCTACCTTGAAGAAATCCCAAAATGTTCAGTAGAGAGTGATTTAGAAAGGAAAGGTTTAATCCGATTTGAAATGATTTTTGAAATCACTTTAAAACACAAATTGCACAAGGAAATCGGGTGAAAGTCATCAAATGAAACTGGTTTATTAGCCTTTGGGATCAAAGTAAGAAAAGTCGAATTTAAGCTTCCCACAACATAACCAATCCTCCTTGATTATTCCACCATATTGAGAAGATCCTCACCCACTATATCAAAGAACAAGGTGAAAAATTCCATCGACCAGCCGTCCGGCCTGAGACTCTTATCTTTTTTGAATTTGAATATAACTTTCTTTAATTTTTCCAAAGTAACGGATTCATAAAGTATACTTGATTCCTCATCATTTACCATCCATGGATATAAACCAACGATCTTGAATTGTTCAGTGGAATTCATCGAATCCTCAGCTCTATAAAATTATTTGAAGTGATGGACTGCTACCTCCTTAATGACTCCCTGCTCTGAAATAATAACGCCATTTACATCAGTGATCTCCTAGATGTGTTTTTTGGTCCTATTATGGCTCGCGAGATTATGAAAAAAATTTGTATTATTGTCCCCATTGGTCATCCAAATAACTCTGCTACAGAGCCTCCATTGTTCTTCCTTACCTCTTAGAATCTCATTTCAGTCAAGTTATCGATGTCATAGAATATTTCCTTCTTCAAGGTTTGTAGGATCTCCCACCAGTCTCAAGATCGATTCCTTAATCTCAGATTCTAGAGTCCCCAATTTTTCATTCTTCCTTAATAAACTTTCTTTATACCACTGTTTCAAATTAGTCTTTAGAACTTTTAATTTCCATACCAATCTCTTTTGACTGCCTCCTTTAGAAAGGAAAATCAGATCCCTCCAAATTTTATGGACTAAATCAGTATAATCTTGTTCCTTCAGCCAATGAGCATTCATTTTAAAAGGATACGCCTTGTAGATAGGAAGCATTTCTAGCTGTAAGAATACAAGAGCGTGATTCGAGATAAAAGGAAATTCGACCCACAACCTGTAGATGCCCATTGCTAATAATAACTCTTCAACCACTAGACATCAATCCAGTCTCCTTGCCACTACTAGTTCATGACCAGTTCTATCGTTCCACCAAGTTGGAACCATTTTTGTTGGTTTTATGTCTATCAGCTTTTTGGACATAAAAAAAACTCCATAAAATTCATTCGACGGACCACATCTATTTGATCCACCCCAGGCCTCATCTGAAGATAAAACAATGTTCAAATCTCCAGCTATAATCAAGTTCTTCATAGCCAGAATACAATTGTCCACCACTGACTGCTAGAAGAGTTTCCGATATGTGCATGGACCATATATATCCAGAAGATCCAATTCCGTATAAAATGGATTAAAGAGTCTAGGAACGCACTGAGGGTAGGCTCGTCCTCCTTGGATTCTCTGTAATCGGGATGCATTGGAGTATCTAAGAATTCTAGAGAAGAGTGGACTAGAGTAGTTAAAGGCAACCCAGAGCTGCAAAGCTGTAGAGACTTAGACTCAAGTGCTAAGGAATGAGGGATAACAGGTATGTTAGGAGAGACGGATCATAATACCATAGAATCATGAGCTGGGGAAAGATTGGTACTTTTTGTCAAGGCCGAAACCTCCAGGGGTAGTTTCTTGGAAACAATACCACCATTAATAAGTCTAGTGTTAACAATAGTAGATAAATGTATCCATTGTGGCTTCTCCAAAGCGTCCTTTTCCCATAGAGACAATGAATAATATAATAGAGGACAAAGTTTTTGTAACTTACCCATTAGATACGTAGAAGACTCCATCTGTGTATCTGGCTCAAAGTCAAAATGAAAATTCTCACAACCTAAAGAATCCACTTCTGTAACATAGTCAGGTGGCTCTCTTTGCAAGAGAGTATCCCCTGAAGTTTCTTCTTGCACCTTACCAGAACATTCATGGTGTAGGTGACCTGTACCTCTACACCGGCTGTAGCGAAACAATATCCCTAGATAGTCCAGCTTCTAAGTAATATGTCTCCCACGCCATTCGATATCCAATACTTTTGGAAAACCACCATGAATATCCATTTCCACTAACACCCTTCCCATTTTCCTTGTTTAGATTTCCAAAGATGAAAAATTTAGAGAGATGAACTTCCCCAGCGAATACCCAATCGCCCATAAGGCACCTGCATTCCAAAAATGAATCGAAAGACCCAGTAAAAGAACCCACATGTGACAGAATTGGAAATGTTTCGTCAGTGGATCAAAATCCACTCTCCACCGTTTAAGCATTAAGCTGCTTCCCCCATTAACATAGGACTTTTCAAGTAAACGTGTAGCATCTTCTAGAGTCTTACAAAGGAATCCTATTCACGCTTTCGTTAGGTAGAGTATATCCAGTGTATATCCCAACAAAGGAGCCCACTATTCTTTAATTTAGATTGAAATATTAACATTACTAAGATATGGGTAAGAAAAACTACCTACCACTCCACAGAGTGCAAACCTACAGGCTTCCTCTAATCCCACATCCGAGCCTAAAACCATCCTCCTTACCTTCCTATTTGTTTTCCATGCTTTCCTCCAGATGCTAGTCAAGTGAGTATTTTTGTGGGATAACCTTACTCTCTTCGACGGGTAAGCATCATTTTCGTTCAAATGTGAGGCTTGTGTAGTCGTTTGAAACTTCTCTATCTAAGAGGAGTACTAGCCAACAGAGGGGGAAGTAAGGTGTTTTGTGAATACCAAATCCTGGGTTCTAGGAGGAACTTGGTCATATGTCAGATTTGTTGTCGTAAAGCCTGGATTTTTCATCAGATTAGCTTCTACAAGGAACGATGGCCCCAATACACCACCTAATGCATCAACCCTTGAGAAGAGGCCCTCGTGCTGCCACCCCAACTTGTCCTCAACATCCATTAAACTTGCAACATTTTTTTCTAGGTCATTAATAGTTGAGTAAGACATGTGGCCTCCACTGAGCTTAGAAAAATAAATAAGAGAAATTTCCTAGATAGGAAATTAACTGCAAGAGCCAATCCTAGAAAAACCAGAGAAAACCGACCATAGAAGTAATAACTCTTGTAATAAATAATCATAAAAGAGGGGAAAACGAAAAACCGCTGATAAAAACAAGTGATGTAAATATTAGGGCTAATGTCTCCGAGGTTAAAATTCTATCGGAAACCACTCGTTTTACTAATGACTACTGAAAAAACCTACTAATCTGTCAAACCCTTAAGAGGAAACTAGTTTAGTTGGTAGCGCTAAAAACTAGAAGGGTGATAACAATCCCATTGGACCCAAATGGCAACAAATTGTTCTAACTACTGATGATCCAAACAAAATACACCAACCACATCCTACATCTACTCAGTAGCAGAAGTCTCCATTGATGGTGTTTACCCATCCTTGGTTCCCACCTAGTTGTAAAGTTCAAACTTCAATTCACAAATTCACCTTGAGCAGATTGTGTGTTCCTCTTTAGTGGAACAATCAATGCAACACTTTATTTCAATTCTTGAAGGTATCAAAATAGCTATTTTTTAGTCATTAGCGGTGTAATGTATTGTAAGGAATATCAACATCATTTGATTTGTTGTACTTTTGTAATTATATACTCATTATGATACTCGTTAGTTATATAATGTTTTAAAAAGGATCCTCAAAATAATATCTCCATTGTGTTATTATATTATACTTATGATAGGCATGGTATATATCAATGAGTTAGGGCATTGTCCAAATCTTTTTTACAATACTTAAAAGTTTGATGGAAGTTTGGAAAACCATTATGTTCAGCTTGGTAGCATTGAATTTATGTTTCTCTTTACTCTTCTTATTTCAGATAATACATATCTCCAAGCAAGTGAGAACAATGATGTCTTCTCCAAAGGAATGTACCAATACTAATACATATCTCCAAGCAAGTGAGAACAATGGCATATTCTCCAAAGGAATGTACCAATACTAAAGTGTGATCACTTTTATATTGGAGAGTACACCATAATTGATCTTCAAATTTCTCACAGTCCCTTACAAAAATATTAAAGTTTCTATTCCAGTAACATTGCCGCAACAATTGACAGATGCGAGTTATCTCTATCGAGATATGCAAGAACCTACGACGATGGTTCATAAAGACGAAACATAAAACACATTCAGTTACACATGAAGGAAAAAATGTTGCAAATTCCTTTGCTTCAGTTTGGTTTAATGCATTTTTCTTGTTTTCTAAGTGCACAAATTGTTGGGCTACAAATTGATTTCCTCTGCTAGAATTGGCAGGGACTTGCGACCCTTTACAACTACCTTTGTTTTCTTTTAACCCCATCTCAAATTAACTTGTAATAGAGTTGATGTAATGAACTATTGAAAAGTTGTGGGAAGTTAGAAAGCCTTGCCCATATCCTTTATTGAATGCATAGTAGAATAGAGTTAAACTAGTGTACAATTGAAAGCACAATCAAAAGAAAATTCTTCAAAATTTGAAAATTCTTTAAATTTGCAGCCATTAAAGCTTACACAATCAAGATATTTTGTTAAATATTTCTCATTTTACATACTTTCATGCAAATAAAAATCCAAACTAGAATCCTTTGGGGGATTCCATAGTTGACATATGATTTACAAAATGTAGACAAGAAGCATACTAATTCATTCAAATTTCTACGCCCCATCAATGCAAAGTCACATGGAAAGGTGTTTCAACAGTTCTCTCCCTATTATGCAAACTCTTGACAATTGTCAAATCATTTATTTATACTTGCATGTTTCATTTGTTTATAATATTATATTTTCTAATTCAACAGGTATATTATATAACGTAGCCTTGTTTTAAGTTCTATTCATATTGAGTTGAAATGGATAAAATAATATTTTAAATATTAGCTACATGATGATAATGTTTTTGTGCCTTGACGTTTAAGTAAACACTTAAACAAAAGGGTAAAGAGTTAAAGTTGTTTTTTGAAAAGATATAATTTATTTTTGATCCAGGTGGATATCGGTGGGCACCCACCTTTCCCAACTGGCTCAAAACAGTTTTCTGGCAATTTTGGCAATTTACTATTTTTAGCAGTTTTTACTTCCGGGGCCATTTTGAGGGCCTAAATGAAGGTTTTTTGGGATCGATCTTCTCAATGATAGCCGAGGGGATGATTGAGGCCCAAAACTGAATCTCCTTGACTATACCTTTCCAATGGGCTATCATACGCCTAAAACGGAGATTGTATGCAAAAGTTACAACCCCGAGAAGTTAATGTACTAACTTACCCAAACGGGGCCCACATGACTTTTGGCGCTTCATCTCCTAGGGTTAGGTTTTTGGATGTCTAGGGATTTTGGAATTCTTTCTTATTGTAAAAAAGGCCTTCAGAGCCTCATTGTAATCATCTTCTTGCGAATGAGTGCAACTGTCACATCTCTTATGAGAGATAAGCTGCCACCATTCCAACAAGCTTGTTTCTGCTGCATTTTACAGTTTCAGTTTATTTAATTATTGAATAGAAAACTAGTTTTACTATATCTCTATTATTTTGTGTTAAACACCTATTAATAATCTGTATTCATTTTGTTCTACTCATAAAATCTAGATTAGTGGTATCAGAGCAGTCTGCTCCTTGTCGTCTTAATGCATGTCCCCAACGAGGTCGGAGTACAAAGAGTTGGGTCTCGAGCTTGTTTCTCTTGAGGAAAAAAGATATTGCATGCCCAAGAGACCTCTCATGGAAGGAGAAAATAAATATGATGGGACATGAGATCCTTTCAAACTGTTGATTGAGGAAGCCCTCATGCAACAGAGGAAAGAGATAATGGATAGTTTCGCGCAAATCCTTCGGTGGCTACCAACAGGCGACACATCTTCTTCGAGAGGAGGCGTCGCCCCCTTCAGGATACAAATAAACTTTGATATTCCTATATTTGAAGTTCAGATAGATGCAGATGTTGTAGACAAGTGGTTGAATCTACTAGAAGGGTATTTTTCTGTCCATAACTTTTCGAATAGAGAAAAGATTACTTTTGTGCTCCTCAAAGTTGTTCCCCATGTCAAAGATTGGTGGGAAACTTTCTGTGATTAAAAGGAAACAGAGGAACCCTCATTATTTGCAGTCACGACCACCTAGGAATCCTTCATGGATGCTATTAAGGAACAATACTACCTCGTCAAAAGTTATGACGACCTGTATACCAAATGGACTACACTGTGGCAAGAAAGAGACCAAGCAATGTCAGATTTCACAAATACCTTCCACACCTTTCGCACCAAGATGGGTATCAAAGATTTAGAGTGACATCTGGTGCTCAAGTATCATGGTGCTCTACACTGATACATCCAGACTAAAATGGAATTTCTGGACATCTCATCCTTGGGCATGACCTACCGATATGCCGTCAAAATCGAGCAGAATCTCAAACAAAAGACGCGACAATTTGGGTCTGGGGACCCCTTACAACAAAAGCCAGTAAAGAGCGGAACCAACCCACAGAACAAAGGATAGAGCAGAGATGGACAGTATCAGGACAACCAGTCCAAGACACAAGAAAAGAAGGACACTAGAAAGACAAATAAAGATACCGGGAAGTGGTGCAACTTCCATAAGAGCCCTTGGCATAACATTGTTGACTGCTGCTCAAAGCAGTCATTGGTGGCCGAAGTGAAAACCTCTGAATCAAATGCAGATTCTGACTCTAAGACAGAACCAGAAAGGGGAATATGGATCATTGATGCGGAACACAATGCCACCATTTCTACCACCAAGCTCCTTCCTGGCGAACCAGACGAGCCAGAAGAAGGAGAGCGCCTCTTCCACTCACAAATGTGGGTAAAAGGCACCTCGCTTCACTTCATCATTGATAGCAGTAGCGAGAAGAACCTCATCTGAGCAGAGGTCATCAAGAAGCTGGCCCTACCGAAAATGCTGCACCCACAACCCTACACCATTGGATGGCTCCGCCAAGGAAGCGATCTTCACGTCAGCCAACAATGTCGACTGTCGTACAACATCAAGCCCTTCAAAGATGAGGTATTGTGTGATGTTTCTCCTATCGAAGTTTGTGATGTTATTTTGGGCCAACCTTATTTATGGAAACGTCATACTGTATATGAGTCTAGGCCTGGTAGTGTTATTATTACTTTGAACAAGAAATTGTACAGGATGCCGGAGGCAGTCCCACCTAGTTCTATTTCCTTGATCTCCGCTAAGCAATGCAGGAAGGTCATCTCTCAGACAAGGAAGTTTGTCTTCTTCATGATTCGCTCTCAGAATAAGTGAAAGATCATAGCCACATCCAAGGTCTCTACGACCAACCTCTCCACATAGCAGAATCAAGTAGATAAGGTCGTGGAAGAATACTCGGATATCTTCTCCTCACCTACCGGGGTACCTCTACACTGTCAGGTCAAGCACCCCATCAATCTGACCCTCGACGCACTGCTTCCCAATGGGCCAGTCTATCACCGTTGTCTGTTAGAGAATGAGGAGATCAAGCGACAGATCCAAGAGTTGCTCCACAAGGGGCACATCTGTCCTAGCTCATCACCTTCCAGGAGCCCAATGGTGCTGGTACAGAGGAAAGATGGAACCTGGTGACTCTGCATTGATTACTGGGCTCTGACTAAAATCATAGTAAAAAACTGATACTTGATTCCATGAATCGATGACCTCCTTGATCAACTCATAGGGGCCAAATACTTCAACAAGATTGATCTGAAGTCTAGCTACCACCAGGTCCTGATAGAACAAACAGATGTATGGAAGACTGCCTTCATGTCAAAGGAAGTCCTTTTTGAATGGTTGGTCATGCCCTTTGGTTTGAAAAATGCACCAACCACTTTCATGAGGTTGATGGATGATATCCTGCAACCATTCACCAATAATTTTGTAGTGGTTCAACAGGTTCTGCACACCCTACGACAACTCAAGCTATACACCAACTTGGAAAAATGCTCCTTCGGCATGGACATGGTCCATTACCTAGGATACATTGTTGATCAACATGGCGTACATGTGGATCTAGCCAAGATCCAAGTCATCCATGACTAGCCAACCCCAACCACACTCACTGAGCTCTGGAACTTCTTGGGCCTGGTCAATTTCTATCACAGGTTCGTGTTGGGATTATCCTATATTGCATGGGCCCTCAGCCAAATAACCAGGGGTGGTGGTAAGGAAAAAATTGCGTGGGGGAGGTCCCAACAAGAAGCGTTCGATGATTTGAAGCAACACTTGTGCTCAGCCCTAGTACTTTCACTCCCAGACCTGCAACAACCCTTTGAGATCGAGACAGATGCTTCTGACTATGTTGTGGGCGTCGTTCTCACTTAGCACAGCCACCCCATGGCCTATCATAGTGAGACATTATCAGATGTTGTCCGTAAGTACCATACTTACTGTTAGCACTTGGTAAATTTCCTAGAGGTTGAAAAAGAAGAAATCTACTAAGGTAACCTTATCCAACCGCTTTTAAATCTGGGATCTAGCCCTTCCAGCTTCAGAGAGGGATCTCTCTATATGATTTAGCTTTGTTTTAATTTCTGATATTAGGCTAGCTAAAGGAACTGTTGGTTTTGTTGTAAAGGGTTTTTGAAGTTGGTTGAGACAAATTACACATCCATTGGGCTATGGGGTCTGTATTTAATCAAATCTGAGATACGACCAGAAACGCCAAAGAAAACCTTCACAGGGCAAGATAACACATTCACTGGATCTTTAGTAATTAAAATGATGGATAGAAGAAAAGATAAGGAAAATAAATTCAAATAACAAGCAATTAAGAATTTCTTAATTGAAGGTATTAGAAGATAAACATTATAATATTTAGAATCGGAAACAGGGTATCCTAGATAAATCCTACAACATTACGCTATTCATAAAGATTAGTTATAAAAAACAAGATGATTACAGAGCAAGAAAACATTTAACTGAGAAAATCACATCACCAGTGAACATGCGCAAGAATCCTGTAAAGTGCCTCTTCTTTATTAATGGCAGATCTCTTCAAAAATAGTACAGTTCGATAGCAATAGGGTGTGCAAATCAACAACCCTCAATACTTCGAAAGATGAAGTATTTATAATTCAAAATACAAACGTTCCTGTCATAACTGATCAGGACATGCGCATTCGATTTTTAGACTAACTAACTTAACTAATCAAAACTGTTTGATGACTCAATACAACTATATGCTGAATTTCTGGGGTAGGCCATTGGCGAGGTGCCTTCACAACCTCTTCTGACAGGATAGGTGACTGGATTGTGACATCTCATCTACTAATCTAGTAGATCACACAGCTCTTCCCATCTGATATGACCTGGCACTGTGACTTTAAGCAATCTCTAATACACTTCATCCATGTCTGTGTACTTAGAAAATGTAGGCTTGATGATGAATATGTGCTTAATCTCATGTTGGATACTAATATCCAACTGCAAGGCATCCATGAATGATTTTCCTGTGATGCTTCCCTGTATACCTGCAAACTTGGAACTATCCTTAGACACTTCAGTCAACCTTTTCTTGTAATCAGGGAGTGTCATTAATTTGTCATTAATGACCTTCAGACCAGGCAAGCCCTTCCTTTGAAGAGCATCTATCTTATTGAAAAATTTCTGCACTCCTTGATCCATGACTTGAATCTTCTCCTCTAGCTGAAGCATGAGACCTCTTTTGGTTAGGACCCTTTTGACTTCAAGTATAGTTTTTGTCCTGTCCTCAATCTTTAATTCTTAAAGTTCCTCCCTAGTCTTGGAATTTAGGAACCTTATGATTTCATTCGCTTGGGCTGGCATGTCTCCCAGCTCCATTCTGATTTTCTCCACAGCCTGCTTGCTCCTCTCGAGCAACTCATTTTGTTCAAACATGATTTGAACCATTGGCCAAATTTCATTTATGGACTTGGAAATATCTGTCCACACAATCTCTTTGACCTCAGCCAAAGTCTTTCCTTCCATTGTCTGTTTCTGGAGCTACTGTAACTCTTTCCTGATTTGCTCATTCACCTACTTTTCTTTGGATAGGCTTGTATGGAAAGAAGTCTTCAGCTCTTGGAGGTTCTCCACTTCTTTCTTAAACCTTCTAATTTCTGACTCTTGCAGGTTCATCCTCTCCATGGACTTGGCAAGGTCTGTTGTCCCTTCTGGTAGGGGCACTGATGTTGCAGATGGAATGACTGTCACTGTTGTTGTGCTCAATCCTGCAATTGGGATAGCACTCAATGGAATACCTTCTATTGGCTTTGCCTGCTCTTTCTCCTTTAGCAATCTTTCCATATCCGCCTCCATCTCTTTTAACTGAGCATTCTGATCCATGAGTAATTTTAGCATCTCATCCTTTTCACCTTCCTTTTCATCTATCTCCTTTGCCTGTGGGTCCTCTGTTGGAGGGAGCTTTAGATGTTTTCTTAATGATGCGATGTCAGCATTTTTATTTTTGATCATCTCTTTGGTAGCCTTGACGTTCGCAGGGTCGTAACCGATCTTGAGGACCAGCTCCTCCAACGTCTTTATCCTGTTGTCTTTTGCGAAAGAAGATATTTTTTCTAACTTAAGTTGGGTCTGGGCATTGTTCAAAGCTATCTGAAACTTTGACGCAGAGGCTGAAGCGTGAGCCAAAGTGTGGAAAACCATCTCCCCAGTTTTCTTGTCCAGATCCATCTGATCTGCTGGATGCACGTCTTTCACTTGAAACTCAAAGTTGGCCCTTTTGTAATCTGATATCACCTTGGGATCCGACACTTGTGCTTGGAGGTAAGCCATATGCATCCTTCCTTTTTCTTTGTCAAATGCCGAAAGAAGTCTATGCTGGTCTGTGGATGACTGCTTCTAGAACTGGGCATAAGTGCTACTAGTGAGTGTCTGGTTCTTTTTCTTGATCAAGTCATATTTTTCAAAAATGCCCAACTTGGGCCCAGTCTTGCTTGGTGGAGTATCTAAGGGATAATCTGTGGTTTTCAATGATGGTGTATTCCCTTATGCTGACTCAAGCCAAAAGGTAGAGTCACAGGCTTGACCCCTGTGGTGGTCACTGTGGTAGTCGAAACTTCCTATTCTACTGTCACACCAGGCGCTGAAACTGTCTTCGACTTTTTGGAGTGAATTTGGAATTCCTCTGATGACACCTCTGTTACAAGAGGAGATGACTCCTGTCGGGGCCTCTTCTCCTTTGGAAACTGAGGTGTGGTGGTGGGATGTGCACTTGTCGAGGGCCCTTTCTTTTCCACATCAACTGGTTGTTCCATGTCCATCAAAGTGTTGGGTTCCCATACGGTCTAATTTGTGAATTTATCGATCTCCGGCTTAGACTCGTGTATGGGGCATTCTTATTTTTCACTCTCATTTCAGAAATGATCCCGAAGGGATCATAGCACCAGGTGAAACTTGTAAGGAATTTCATCTCCTTTAACATTCTGTCTACTTCCTCACTTGCACCTCTACTATTGCAGATGAAAGAGCCAATCTGCCCTTTGATCCGCAATTGTTGCTTCTTCTTAAGGGAAACAAAGTGAATATCATCAGAATTCATTATTTGCCTAGTATATTCTAATGCAAAAACCCTTACCGACAAATATTGAGGGAGTTTGTAAGGTGCCAATTCACACCCGTAAACTCTGATCTCAGTGTGATTCTGATACAAGTACCAGTCTTCTGTTTTTGCATCATCCGAGAGATGCAGAATTCTCCAGACTTCATCATTTATTCGTGGCTTAGGCATGCCACTCAATATACTTACCAAAGGGTGGTAAAACTGGTCAATGAACGCAGTGAAGTCGTATTCAACAGAGTTATATTTCAGGAGAGAAGTCCACGCTGTGACTGGCTGGGGCCTCCCATCGGCGTCCATCTTCTGCATAGAGAAATTGAACCTCTCGGCTTGAAAATAGACGAACATGTAAGCCAGAATGGATGAATACCTAAACATGCCCTCTGTGGTAAAATTCACAAATTGTTCATGGATATTATTGGACAAGAAGGTGCTGTAGTCGAACTGAGTGGTCATCTGTTCATCGTTTGAGAAGATGGACAGAAAACCCAAGATGGGTTCATCCACCCATTGATCAGAATAGTAACCAAGCAGGGCACACAGAGAAGAAATGATTTGATTTCCTTTGGTGGAAAACATGGAAGAAGGGTACGGGGGATTGGTGGACGGGAGTGGAGCAGAAGTGGGGAGAAAAAGATCAAATATCTGAGCTCTCTGAGGGAACATCATTTTCTGATATAGCTCTGTGAGGATTTCTAAGTTGAATGGGGATGCAGATTCTGAGCGGGTAATTTGCATCATCTGGTCAATATCTTCAGGGGTGATGAAGAAAAGGACGTCTCCAGACGAAGACACGATGGCTTTCTTGTCGGGGATGTAATGGGCTTGGCATTTGAGGGCAAACTCGGGGAAATTATGAATCTGGGGGAAGAGATACAGAGGCAAATTGGACTCCCAGAGTCCAATTTCATCGCTCTGGTCTAGGAACACCTCCCAGAGCCACGATTGCAGATCAGAAAAGTCAAAATTGCAGATAGGCTCTGCTATCAATCGATCTTTATCGACCAAGGGAATTTTATCCAGGTCAACCGGAGGAGGAAGAAAAGGATTTTCTTCTTCTTCCGCTTGTTTTGTCTTTGACACCATTTCAGCAACTGTACCTGCAATAAACAATATGTTAGTGGGGACAACTGACTGTAGGTGAAAACGATGCGGGAGCAATGGAGGAATAGGAGGTTTCTGGTGCGGCGGATGAATATTGAATACAAGGGAAAACGACATTTTTATTCAAAAATGGGTCGATTTGGTGCGGGAAAATGGTCAACATGACAACGGGCATATTATCCAGTGATTAATGGACAATGGGCCACTTGGGGTGATATGGCAGGTGATGGCGGCCCAAGTATACGGACAACTGACGTGGAGGTTGGTGATTGGAGGTAAAAGTTGCCAAAGGAGGTTGTTCGTGAATGAAGGGGGTTAGGTACTGACAGCAGGGACTGACAGAAGTTATGGGAAAAGACACAACCCCGGGAGCAAGTGGAACAAGTGGACTTAGTGGAAGATGACGTCCAGGGGCGACGGGATGTCAGGCAGCATGTGGGGGATGGGACCTTTGGACCAATAGAACAATGACCCATGTACCAAGGGGCCCGCCATAAGGAATATTCATTCTGGACCCCTCCCCTTGGTTAAAAGCAGAACACCAGGGGGGGTCCGGAATCCGTTATGAGCCATTGATCTGCGCGCTTACTTTTTGGCCGCAGATCTTAGCGCGCTCCTTAATACCAATTCCAGACCCCCCCCCCTCCATTAAAGGCAGAACAGAGGGGGGGGTCCGGAATTCAATGTGAACCATAGATTTCAGCGTGCAGTTTTGGGCCGTCTAGATGTGCGCCCAAGTTATTATCAATTCCGGACCCCCCCCCCCCCCCC
>ML784463.1:78331-138904 GCA_009831015.1 Picea engelmannii | reverse complement strand
TCCTTCTGATATAAATAGTCTTCCATCTGCATCTTCCATAACTGGTAGTTTTGGCCGTTAAATTTCTCTACCCTAAACTTTCCATCTTCCGACATTGCTCCCACTCGAACCAGGAACCCTCTTTTCCTGCGAGTTACCTTACGGTCTGATACCAGTTGTTAGAAAAATAGGACCGCGAAGCAATAAAATAAAACAAATGCAGAAACAAAAACACAGAAGACACACAATACAAGAGAGACATAGATTTATGTGGTTCACCCAGTGTGGGCTACGTCCACCAGAGAAATTGCTAGGTCCTTCCTTTATTATTATCCAGCAAATGAAGGGATACAACCTACAGCAAAACCAGCTGTAACTTCCTCTTCTTTCTCTCACAGTATCCTCTCTCAGAATACAATATTCACTCTCATACATAGCCGCAATACATTTCCCTCATAAAAGAGGGTTTCCTTCTAGGGAAAAAAACCCTAACATAATCTCTACTGTTAGATATGCGACCTTATAATGAACGGTCCAGATTTACAATGAAATTACAATATACTTTTATAAGGCAATTTTTGCTTCGGGGGCTTCGCCCTTGAACCCCCATCGAGGGACGTTGCCCCTGAACCCCTGATGGGGGCTCGCTTGCCCCCAAACCCCCCAGCCGGAGGGATGGACCCCCCGGATCCCATAGAGGGGGTACCCCCCCTCTGCACTCCCCCACGTGGAAGAGTGTACATACTTCTGGGGTGTAAATACTTCATGGGGTATAGACACGACTGAAAGCAAAGGACCTCTGCATCAAGAAGATAATCAGGCTCCACAACCAACACTTGAAGTGTTTCCAAGAGACAATAAAGGGGAATTCAAAGATCTCGGATATTACTTCCCTGATGTGCCTAGGGACATTCCATCCACAAATATTCCATTTATCATTATTGAGCTTACCACCTGAATCCTGTAGGAAGGAATCCAAGACTTTTTTGAACCGTTTGGCGATGATTGAAGTTGTTGACCCTATAAAAAAGGTATCATCAGCGAATTATGGGTGGATGATCTCCTTAATTCCCATGGCAATTTGAATTCCATGGAGTATATCGATTCTTCTTTCTTCCTCCAATTTTCTTCTTAAAGAATCTGCGACTAGTATATAAAGATAGGGAGAAACATGGCATCCTTGTCTTAAATCTCTGCTAGCTTTGAAGAACTGTGTGGGCCTTCCATTGATCATAGGAGCTATCCACAGAGATTTGATACAACCTTTAGTCCAATTGATGGATTCTTCTAAGAATCCATATGCTTTCAGTACTGAGTAAAGGAAGGAGTTCTTTACTCAATCGAAGGCATTCACCATATCTAGTTTAATTACCGTGCCTCGATCTTTGCTTCTTTGACTTGAATGTATTTCTTCTTGCACCACTACTATATTATCTGTGATCTATTTGTTTTCCATAAACCCACCTTGATAGTATGGTATGAGTTTGGAGAGGAAAGTTTTAATATGATTGGCGATAATTTTGGTAAGAATCTTATAATAAGATTTACAGAGAGAGATAGGTCGAAAACGAGAGAAGTTAGAGGGGTTGACCTCTTTAGTGATGTGGGCCAAAAAGGCAGAGTGTGTTGCGCCTCCAACTTTATGTTTTTTCAGAATATAATTTAACTTCCTTTTCATATCTCCCTTAATAATTTCCCATCGCTGTCTATAAAAACTGATTGAGAATCGATCTGGTCCTGGAGATTTGTCTTACTCCATGCTCCATATAGATTGCTCTATTTCCTTTTATGAAATTTCTTTGATAAGTTGCTAGTTTTATTGATCTGTGATTAGAGCTGGAATGTTTGTAATAATTTCTTGTGTGGCTTCTTCACTGGCCTCTTAACTAGGTTGTTTATATAGTAGCCCAAAGTGTTGAGTCGCCGCTTCCTTGATTTGATTTGTTGTTTCTAATTGCTTCCTTGAGTCTAACTGCATTTTTTTTACCATGTTCTTCCTCCTTTGTTGGGTTTGTTTATGGAAGAATGAGGTGTTAGAATCTCCATCTTTAAGCCACAAACTCATGTATTTGAGTCTCCAATGCTCCTCCTCCTTCCTCATAGTTGAGTGAAGTAGTTGGTAGGCTTATTTTTCCCTTCTTAAAATATCTTCTATTACCTATTCTTCTTTTATTTTTTCCTAAATTGTGGCCAAATATGGTACTCTATTTGTACGTTCCTGATGAGACAGGATATATGAAGTCTTCACCCATTCTTTCAATACCAATTTGACCTCTTTAAGCTTACTTTCCCAGATATAGTCTAACGATCCCTGAAAATGCTTACTTGATGGGATGATAAAGGAGATAAGAAGGAAGTCAGAACTAATAAGGAAGTGATCTAGGCAGTCCGCAGTATGACTTATCTATGAGAGTCGGTTGTTCCAAGTGTATTTTCTTTTGGGGGGATTAATATCCATTATATCCCAGCTCGAGAGGAGATCTTGAAGTTTCTCACTCTGGGGATCATGAACCTTACTACCTCCCTTTTTCTCCCTTGAAGTCAAATGGGTGTTGAAATATCCTCCCACAATCACTATTGCTAGATATAACATGTCTTTCCAAGCAAAAATAGATGCCCAACATTCTGATTTTTTAGAGTATGTATTTGGCATATAGATATTTTTAAGAGAGATTTTTATTCTATTTTATTTATTTCTTAACACTGTAAGAATCCAATGTTGAGTTATGTGGGTTACATCTAAATCCCATATGCTTTAATCCTAGCGGGTTGCGATGTCACAAGAGGTGTTGTTAGAACTAGCAGCCGCCCCGCTACAATTTCTGAAGATCCTCCTTTTGTTGTCCAGTGCTATAGTGTAACACATCCCACCCCTAAGTATATTTACTAGGGACGGGGCATAAAAATTCCTCTCTCCTTAACATCTCAAATCCTTTGTCCGAGGTCTTCATCCTCTTTTATTTACCCATAGCATTCAAATGACTGCTACCAGGCTCAAATCCGAGCTTTGGGTTGCAAGTTATGGCTTCTCAAAGCTCTTCGAGTGTTCTCACCTCATGCTGCGGCCAATTCTTCCAGAGGCAAAATCCTCCGGAACCATAGAAATAGGGTCAACGATCCTTGTTCCTCACTGATATCTATTGCCCCGTCTCTTCCTTTGAAAATTCGGGCTTCGGCCGAATCCGCATGCACACTCCACAAATCCTCCAAAGTGGATTTCTAATGGAATGGACCTCTATCTTTCATGTGTCCCCTTGCTAATCAAAGGTGCATGCTTATCCTTTAAGATCAATATTCCACAACAATTTTGGGCTCTGACACTTTGGGAAATTCTTAACAACCACCAAGGGAATCCTTCGGAGTGGAAAATCTCCAAATTTCACGATCCGTCGCCATGTGTCCTCAGAGAATCGAAGGCTTCGATTCACTTTGAGACTCCGGGCTTCGGCAATCATCGAGTCTTCACACACGCAAACCTTCGGAGTGAAATCCTTCCGGAGTGTTATATCTTCTGACATGCATCCTCCTATATTCGATGGTCACGATGAACTTTGATGCTTCGACCTTCAGAAGTTCTCGACTCATGCAACACCACTTTTCCCCAAAGCTGAGGATCCGCTGACACCTGTCCTCCACTGACAGAAGAATTAGATGAAGTCTGAAACTCCGACCTTCGGGAGTTCTAGTTCCTCCAACACCACTTTCTTCCACAGTGACTTTTCTCCAAAGTGGCAGATCTTCTACCACACATCCTCTTTCATGGACTACTGATATGACTTCGTGACTCCGGTCTCCAGGAGTCCTCACACCTACACCCTTCAACTCTTCTGAAGTACATTTTCTCCGGACTGTGGGATCTGAAGACACTTGTCCTTACCAACGGACAACTCAGATCTGCTTTGATACTTTTGTCTTTGGGGATTTTCGAAGCACCTCACTTCATTTCCTCTGGAGAGGCTCTTCTCTGGAGTTAACAGTCTATTGCCATGTGCCTTTCTATGCCAACTTCTAGGATCTACTCTGACACTTCGACACTTTGGTCCCTTTGGAATATCTACAATACTACACCCCAAATCCTTCGAAGTCCCAAAGTCCCAGACTCCCAGAGTTCCAGTCACTTCACTAACCACTCTGGCTAAGTGGCCTCATACCAGGGGCTAACACGTATAAATGGACAAGGGTGACATGTGTTACATTCCAATGGGTCTATAGGGTATGTGATAAGCATGAATCTAAGTGACATGTGGTACATCAAACTTGGGTCCACATCACCCTAGGTGACATCACTGCACCATGTCACTCCAGACTAATTGTTGTTCATGCCTTTCGATCTCATGGCCAAGGTAGGGCCACGTAACCCTTGAGATCAACGACCTTCGCTTCTTTGTAACTTCAACATTTTGGGGTTTCATGGTGTAAAATTCTCTTTTCTCCTAGAGTTGGTCAGCGCCGAGCTGACCACAACCCAGATCTGATGGTTAAGATAATTCCTGAAGCGGCCCTCAGAGCAATGACTCTCGTTACTTCAGGCTTCAGAGCTTATTGACGCACCACACCTCAATTTCCCTAGAGTACCAACTCTCTGGACTAAAGGATATAGTGCCACGTGTTCCCTTATACATTGATGACTGAGAGGGATCCTAAAGGATCCTTAGATCCACGGTCCACATCACTTTGCGACTTCAACCTTTGGGATTTTTGACGTTACAATACCCCTATACACCCAAAAGCATTAAACGATGGGTTGACTTCATTGTAGATCCAATGGCTAGGAGAGAACCCGAAGGATTCCCAAATCAACGGTCCTGGTCACTTCACGGCTCTGATCTTCGGGGGTTTTGGCTTCACTGCCACTCCATTTTCCCAAAGTGAGTCTTCACCGAGGTACCATGTGTGGGTCCCTCCTCCTAAATTATCGGACGGTAGGTGGGGCTCCAAATGACCTCGCCTAATTCTACGACTCTGCTTCACTTCGTAACTTCAACATTTAGGGAGTTTGATGCTATAACATCTCCATTCACTTGAAGTGGAGCTTTGTCGAAGTACCATAGACAAAACCTTCCACTAGACGATCAGATGGTCGAGAAGGGGCCCCAATGGACTCCCTAGATTCAACAAATCACAACCTTTCATGACTCTTGCATTCATGTAGATTTTAACAGTTATGAATTTTGACATCCCAGGGCTTTGAGCTCCCAAAGCTTTGAAGCCATCAAGAGATAGATCCTTTCAGACTTAGCACATTGTTCCTAGACCCTGGTCATATGGAACCTCCATATATTCTTGTGGTTACACGCTTGACTCTTGGCCGAGAATTTGTCAAGGCTGTGGAAATGAGCCCTTGGTCACACAGGTAAGAGCTTTAAAGGAGGCACCCTCCTTCCACAAAGTTCAAACTTAATATTCCTAGAAGGAGAAATTTGAGGGATCGGCAGGGCTTAAGCATTCTAGTTAACCCCATCTCAAAATATTCAGTCAGCTGGACCACCAGAGTCACAAAGATCGAACATCCAAACATTATACCACCAATCAAATGCAATATTATACAGAAGGATGATAAACACCATTATCATCCATTTCACGCAAGGAACAAGTTACCACATTTACAGATAATCAAATCATGCATTTCAATTCAAGGATACCATGCATAAAAATACTTATCTATTACATTCAATCACCAAACGACTGACTGTGGGTGTTTTCCTTTCCACCCAAACATAGGTTCAGAAGAATTCATTTTGATCACTCTGGTCACCCCCGTGCTAAGCCATGATATCACCAGGTAACTCTCGCAATTTCTCATGGATTCTTTCTTTGTTTCAGCTTTTGCTCGGGTTCTTTTCTCTTCAAACTCTTAGATATCTCTCTTTATCATAGCCTTAGTGAGGTTTATTAGATGCTCACTCAACATCAAGCTCACAGCCTTCTATTCGTCATCCGCTGGGGAGATCCACATGTTCTCCTCTCTGTCTGTCTATGTTTTTCCTTGTCTCTATTTTCTGTATATCTCTTCCTAGGATGGTTCTCGACCTATCCTATTCCTTCTGTTAGAAAGGAAATTGGGTTAGCCTGGTCTTCTAGACCTTGTGGTACTTCGAGCTAGCATTCTTCAGTCATACCATGCTTCCATTCATGGGGTTGGTTGATGGTTTAACCATCGGTCCTTTCTTCATTAATTTATTCCTCCTTGGGAAATTTGGGGTCATTCGATATAATGAACCCTCTCTAAAGTTTCCTCACTCTTTCCTCTAGTGATATCATGACTATTACTTCGAGGATTCACCCCCATGGTCACTCATTGGCAGTTTAAACCATAATACATTTACATTTTTCCCATGCCATAGCATGGTAATTATAATTAACGATTAATTACAAGCCGGGGGAAACATGGGTGTTACAATCCCCTCCCCCTTAAAAAGGAACACTGTCCTCGGTGTTCTTTCTCAGTAACACCTGTCATGCCTTTCTCATTCAGCTTCTTCAGAAGTCTTGACCCTCTTTCCTAGTCAGGTATTTTTCAGCCTCTTGGCATTCTTCACATGCCTTCAAATTTTTTTGGACAACAAGAACATTAATCATAGTTTAATGCAAAAACATTTTATTGTTGCATAAAATTCTAGAAAAACTTTAACAATTTAGCACAATACTCATCTGTGCAGTTTGTGGATTTGTATCCACATGGTTGTCTTGTTATCCAGGCTCACTATTTTTCCTGGACATTCCCATTGTGTGCATGATCCCAATCAATAGTTTATAAGAATTATCAAAGTATCCTCTTCCTTGCGATCTCTCACCCTCCAGGACCAGGCTCAGGCATCCCCTTCTCTGTTATATAGTCCGTCAGGCGATCTAGCTTTCCTTTCCAAGGTTTTCTCGCACAGGAAGAATTCTAGAGACTTCATCGAGCCTTATAGTCAAGGCATCACTCATACTTGCTATATCGAGGCACCCCTTCAGCTTGTATTACCTCAACACAACATATTCCAGGCGATCATGTCTTACCAAGGGGTTCTCACAGCTCAACAATAGCCATTGTTCATGCTTTTAAGCTTGACAGCCTTCATTCCTCCTTTCTAGATATATCTTTTCCTCTCACCTATATCACAGGTATACATAAATTCATAAGACATCATCATAAATTCTAAATTCAGAATTTTCTTGTAAATCTGTCACCTACAAATTTCCAAATTTCACATTTATTCTCAGATCTGTTCCGCACGAAACTAGATCCTCCAATTATGGGAATTTCCTTCCCATATAAATTTCTCTCAACATGCAATTGGTATTCCTTATGGGCTTACAACATTGCCATATCCAAGACCCTTTTCTTCTTTCACTTTCAACTTCAATCAACCAAACAAATTGTTAGTTTCCCATGCACATATATTTTCATTGCACCTTTATAATGACATCACAAACAATTCTTAAATTGTGCATGCTAACAATCATATAACTTTTATCTATTTGATGATATATATAAAAAAGGAAATTTCATTCCTTACACATGCATCAGTTCAGTATATCAACCTTTCCCGATGCAATTCAATCATTAAATGAATTTAATCAATGTGCTAATGTCCATGGCCACATTCAGACATAATGCACCCTTGCATTGATTTCATATTATCACTTTTCAGGTTAGGCACTCTAGCCAAGGTGTGTCAGAATTCATCCAACTTATTACCATATGGATTCTTTGTCCATATTTATTATTTTAGCAGAACCATATTTTTTGCTCTGAATCAATCACAACCTTAAATTGTCACTCATGAAACTCAAGGTTTCACATGAATTCCTTTAAGCATTCCTTGATTGGTCAATGCATTCATGACATATTAGTTCATGAATTCTTCCAAGGATTACAAACAATATTTACTTCCATAGGTTCACAACTCGATCATTCAGGTTCTCCTTCTTGAATCATACCCTACTTGGGTATCCAAGGCATACAATTGCTTTCAAAATTTCATGCATAACATTAAGACAATAAAATATTTCAAAAGGGGTTCTTGCCAAATCCCTTCACACCTTGTTCCACATAGGCATGAACATTTTTATATCGGTTCTTGACTTCTATCACCCTCTTTCTGATTTTTACCTCATCAACAATGCTTTATGGGGACTTATACAGCCCTGTCAACAATCTTTCAACCACAAACTTATCATGGTCATCCTCTGCGTGAGGTTGCCCATCATAGGAAACTGTCTCCCTCAATAGCTCCAATTCCTTTCTATACATAGCATGCATCATCATAGTCACAATTACATTAGTTGTAATATTAAATAAAATGCATGTATCATAACATTCAAATCCATAAAACATATTCAAAACATCCTAGCATATCTTTATGAACTTCATCACATTATCCTCAAATGTTTCCATGAGTGCAACACAAACAGATCTCGATTGTTTCTACAACAATACAACCATCATCACTATGGTGTCAAAACCTTTTACTTTCATCAACATACCATCTTCCTCATCCTAGAGAAAACATAATACCCAACAAGAAAACAATTGAGGGCTCTCCCCTTCTTCCAATTCTTTCTACACCGCCTGAGACTTTTCAGCCCAGTTGAGTTATCTCTAAGGCCTCACTGTCTTTTCTTAATCATGGATTCAACCAAGCCTATTCAATCAAACATACTCATTTATTCATTTAATCATACTCATGGGGTTTATTTTCCTTTTAATAGATACTGGTTTCCACAACTGCTCTTTTAATCCTATGACTCTGTTATATAATTCAGGGTTCTTAGGGTGAGAAAAGTGTTCCTCCTTTTCTCCCCATTTACTTATAAAATCAACTTCTTATTGTGATCTTTCTGCTCTTTTCTTTAGCAACCTCAGTTAGGTTCATCCTAACTCTTAGGATACATCAACATGCTTTAATAGAAAATCCTTTTGTCCATAATGATTCATGAACCTGTGCATCCTGCATGTTACCATTTGGTTTTTTAGAATGGTCAAGATTCATTATTAGTATTCTATTCACTACATGATGTTTTTCAAAATGTAATCCATGATTCTTATATATATACAAGCTTGTAGCTCGCTACCTAATTCTCAAAAGTCAATAAGGTTGTGACTATGTTCTCTTGAAAGAGTCTTCACATAGTTCCTTCATAGGGAACTCCTTCACCATGCAACTTCCTTATTGCATATCCTTCATTATCTGTGATAGCCTTAACCTTGAGTTGGCTTTATTTGGTTACCAAATATTTCATAAGGAATATCAACATTGTTGGAAGCAGGCCAAAGCAGAAAGAAAGGCTATTTTGGGAAAGAAGACATGCACAAGGGAAGCGACAACTGGAAGAAAGAGCATCACACGCGCATGCATGGAAGACCTAACGATGTTAGGGTTAGGGTTTTTGCAATACATTGTAATGGATGGCTAGCTAGAAATGCATAAATATAGATACCTAGGTCCAATAGAAGGAGGGACCGAAGAGAGGAGAGACCAGAGTTAGACATGATATAGAGAGTCTAGAGGAGGAGTCCTATTTTGATAGCTAGTTGTAATATTTTTCTATACGGCCTAATTTTGTAAGATGTTGAGCTGGAGAGGAGTAAGGAAGGTAGAACTTGAGGGTTAGATCGCAGGCTGAGGAGCCTGGTGCGATCTAGTTCACCTTATAATATATCTCGACATGACTGAGAAGAGTTGTAAAGCACACAATGTTGTAGTTTTGGAACTGCTATAATAAAAGAGCTTGAGATCCATATCTTTGTGGATGTAGCCCAGGAGGGGGGTGAAACATGGTAAAACTTATTTTATGCGATTGGATGCATGTGTTTTCTTATTGTTTTAAAGTAGTTGTTGATATGCTAAATGAATGAGTTGATTGTATTTTATGCATAATCGTGAATGACATTTTATTGCATTAATAAGTTGAAATAGAAATCTCAGTGCACACTTCTCAGATCTTTGCTCAATCCCGAGACACAAACACATGAGTATTGCAACCACCCATTATGACTATCTCGGGTGAGACTGCATAGTGCACTATGTTTCCTTCTAGTTTACCAGGAGGACCAATAGTTTTAGAGGCTTTGTTGGAACCCCAGTAGACATGAAACCTAGGTCACACAAGATAAAGATATAGACTCAGATCAGAATAAATAACCAACAAATGGTTCCATTTCAATTGGTTGGGACAATAGAGGATTGAGTAGACAGTATCTATTGAACATTTGTGAGATCTACGGAAAGCGGGTCAAGAGAATATTGAAGCGGATGGTGAGAAGGAGAAAAGAATGAGCCACTAGAAGGGGATTTCGAGACCATGGAATCCCAAAAAGAAGAGATCAAAAGTGGTTTGAAGACAAAAGAGCTAGAGTTTGCATAGAAAGATAACAAAAACCCTAGAGTAACACCGCGCAAATATCTTGAGAAATACATGTTTACTGATTTGTATGAAGTATTTTTCTGTGATTTTCTACACTTATTGCAAGAGTGGATACTAAGGTTAAAGGATAATCATGCAATGAACTAGATCCGAAAGTTAGAGTGGACCTTAGTACAAATTGAAAAACTACAGCAGGTGAACAACAAATTCACCCGCGCAGTAGATTTTTGGCTTGACAATATTGTAGCAGGCTTTATAACAGAATTTGCAGTCAATACAATGAAGTCATACATCGTAGTGGATCAAGAGTTTCTATGTGGGCCTCGAGGAAGGTATATTATATCACTATATACTTCTATTAAGATACTACTATACAATAAAGGGGTAATGAAAATGGAGTCAGACAACTAAACTTCCCTGCGTGCATGGGGGAAGGGTGGAAGAACTAACAGAAAGAAGAGAAATGGAAGGAGAAATGGAAGGAGGAATGGATAAGGGAAAGAAGGAGGAACCCTTGGACCCAATCATGATGGACGATGACCAGTTCAAGTGGATCATGGCGACAACTAGAAATACACGCAGTGGAGTACCCTATCAATATAAGGTGAATACAAAGAAGAGAGCCGTAGCCGCGAGGGAAGGCTTGGCGAGCGATGAAGAAGAGGTAGAGGATCTCCAAGATGTGGAGCAAATTGAGGAAATTCTATGTGCAACATGTGAGAGGAAGATGAGAGGTCCAAGAGCAGGAAGAGAAGGCAACAATTCTATCCATATTAATGTCAGTGTGGAACCCATAAACCCATGTGCAACTAATACACCAAATATAACACCACCGTTTAGACAACCGAATTTCAGGAGAATAAAGACAACAGGAAATACATCTACACAAGGAACAACAACTAGAGGAGCCAGTTTAAGAAGCGTTATTCAAGTATCTACACCTCATGGAGTTAGTAGTTTAACGTTCAAGATGGAAGGACACGATCCCACCATCAAGTTACCAGAATTCAAAGGAGAAGCATCAGAAGACCCGAAAAAAAATTTGTTTATCTGTGAAAAGATTTGGGAAGAAAAACAGATCACAGATGAATATACTAAACTTTCACAGCTAGTGATTACACTAAGGGATCACACATTGGATTGGTATATGAGATTAGCTACAAACAATCCGCCAGGGACAACCAGAACGATTGTGAACATCAAGAAATTGTTGATAAATGAGTTCCAGAAGCCAATTTCAGAGGATCAGTACATGACTGAGATGATAGAAATTAGACAAAAAACAAGAGAATCTGTATGGTATATTAACCAAAGATTCAAGTGACTGAAAGGAAAGTTGAAATATCTCATGACCGATATGCATCACAGACAGATGTTCGTCAATTCACTGCTACCACACTTAAAATACCCATTGCAACAACAAAAGTTTCAGACCCGGGCAGAGGCTCTATAGGCATCCCTACAACTGGAAGAAAACCAATATCAGTAGAAGGATCTAGCCATCGAAGATATAAATGAGGATTTGAAGAAATTAACATTCCAACTAAACTAGAACAAAAGTAAGGAAAAACAGGAAGCCATTTGGTGTACCACATGCAGGACAGAAGGACACCACAAGAATGAATGCCCAACATTTGTGCAGTATATGGCAGTAGGAATGCCAAATACATTACCAACATGAGGACTATGGTGCGAAATCTAAAAGAAATTGGGCCATGATCCATATCATTGCCCAATGATGTAGAAATACCAGACAGTCCCAAAGAGTTCATATTGCAACTTTTGCAAGTTAGTGGGCCACGATGAGAAAGATTGTAGAAATATGGATTTGATGTGAGAGAGGACATCAGATGCATATAAGGTGCAGGCATAAATGATGATTGGGAAATCCATACCACAATTTAACCAATTTTCATCCCCTTACAACACTGCGCAACAACAGTATAATACTACACGACCACCATATAATACTGCATAGCCATAGTACAACACAACACAACCTTAGTACAGTACCACATAGTACAACCAAGTTCCTCAGTATAACGTGTCGAGAGGAGATCAAGATGCCTACAGAGGTGGAGGACGAGCAAGAGGAGGCTTTGGAAGAGGTAGAGGACCAATGGTATGTCACAATTGTCAAAAACCGGGACATTATGCAAGGTAATGTCCACTTCGATGAACAACTTGTATGTATTGTCATGCATCGAACCATGATACAGAAGAATGTCTGACACTATTTGTAAAGATCCAGGAAAAGAGCAATCGGAACAATCAAAACGTTCAGTGGATTTCAGCCAAAACCAGGGATTAAGGACAAAATATCAACATAGTTACACATGGAGGATCCAAAACAGGAAATGGTGCAGTTCGACAAGAACTAGTACAACACCAGTGGGTGAAAAAGAATGTCGAACCAAGGAGATAGTTTGACATGAAAAATGAGAAGGAAACATTTAAGCAAGATAGACAAGAATTCTTGAAGCAAGACACTGCATCAGCTTCAACTGTGCAGCAGAAAAAGGAAGCACCAGTGTACGAGATGCCTCCATCGTTGGATCACACCAAAGAAATGTAGCCACTGGGACAAATAAGTACAATAAAAATCTTTTTAAAATCATGTGTAAAACTATTGAATGATCCATCTGCTGTGAACATATTGAAAAATATATTAGAAAAATGTAGCCTAGAGACAAAAGGAAAATTAGAAAAAAAAATAGTCAACCACCTACATACCAGGAGGCGAACTAGTAGGGAGTTCAGATTGAATGCCAACATTGGAGATTTCAACATGGGAGATATCATACCGGATCTAGGATCCGAATTCAATGTATTACCCAAGAAGACATGGCAATGTATGGGAGATCCCACATTAGGATATTCAACTGTCCATCTGAAACTAGGAAACCAACACAGAGTTATACCAATTGGTAGACTGAAAGAAGTAACAATAGACCTGGATGGAGTGTGCGCAAAAGAAGACTTTGAAGTGATTGAAATAGTGGACGACACAACACCATATTCAACATTGCTTGGCTTGGCTTAGGTGTTTGATAACCATGACATAATCAACTTAAATACACAAAAAATGACATTCAATTTAGGAGAATATAGGGTCATCACACCATTATATCCATCAGAAGGGGAAAGGTTTGTAGAACCTACTTGTTTAGACTTAGAGGAAATAAGCCAGTTGTACAGAACAACTACACACAATGAGGATTACATAAACCCAACTACATATGGGATACTCAGTTGGCAGAGAATTGCTTCATTTGTGATAGAATCAGACATAAGTCTAGAAAACTAGCAACAAAGGCTACATGAAGTTTCCACAAGAAGATGTGCATGAATAGACCGTGCAGTAAGATGGGTAAGCACAGAGATAAGGGAACCACCCAATTTCTATGGAGTGAATGATCTAGAAGTATTATTGGCACAGTACGAGGATGAATTAATAGAAAATAAGAGACTCTTAGCACTTGATGTAGCACTCAAGGCCACACTTAAAAGATGGTGGGGTGCACATAAGGAAAAAATCAAGGATTGGTACCAATGTAAGTAGTTACTGCGCACAATTTTCAACGCAGTCTAGAAAAGCAACAAGCAACATAAGTACGATGGACAGGGGGCACCAACATAACAATTGGAGAAGTGCAGAGCGCTTTGGAAAATGACACTGCTAGAGGAATGGCCCCATCATTTTGTACACACCTTAGAAGGCATACCAACAAACTAGTATACGAAACAGGAACTGCACAGAGGAACTTTGAGCTGGATAGTATTGCAAAAAAAATTTATAGTCACTTTCTCATTTGAGCATGATAACCCCAACATAGATGAAACACTTAAGCAGATAAGAGGGGTGATATTCATTAAGGAACCAGAAGTTGAACTCATAACATAAGAACAACAACGGAACAAACAAACATTCAAAGAACTATTGTCATGCTACCATGTGCAGGAGGAAACACTAGATGAAGATGATCTTCACGATATTCAGATCGAGGAAGCAGAAGGAGAAAGAGAAGTGGAGGGTCCACCTCTAGAATCAGAAGTAATTGTTGCACCGATCAAGGTGAAGAAAGTCAACATTGGGACAGTTGAGAATCCAAAAATGGCCAACATTGGAGACTACTAGGATGACCAAATAGTCGAAAGCATAACAAAGTTACTGCATGAGTACAATGATATGTTCCCCACAAAATTTACATAAGTGAAGGGTATAGATGGAGAGCTAGGAGAAATGAATATACCATTCAGAGCTGAAGCGAGACTGATCAGAAATTGGCCATACAGAAAAAACCCTATATATAAGTAGAAAGTCAAAGATGAGATTGACAAGATGCTTGAAGCCGAAATCATAGAACCTATGGAGGAATTAGAATGGATAAGCCCGATGGTAGTTTAGGAGAAAAAACAAGGTGGGATAAGAATATGCATCGACTTGAGGAAGTTGAATGATGCATGCCTACATGACCTGTTCCCCACACCTTTCACGGATGAATTGTTGGAGAAAATAGGAGGTCACGAAGTTTACTCATTCATTGATGGATTCTACGGCTACCACCATATCAAGATAGCACAAAAAGACAGATACAAGACCACATTTTCTACAGAATGGGGATCCTCCCAGTACACAGTCATGCCATTTGGAATGAAGAATGCACCAGCAATATTTTCCAGAGTAGTCATCACTGAATTCAAGGGGTTTATCCACCAGTTTCTAGAGGTATACTTGGATGACTGGACAGTCTATATTCTATTGAAAGACCATGTAGAGGTATTGCAGATAATGTTAGGAAGATGCAGGCAGTGCCAAATATCATTAAACATCAAGAAATGTATCTTCAAAACACTGTTTGGGATACTATTGGGCCATATAGTGTGCAAGAAAGGTTTAATACTAGATTCTGCAAAGATTGTAGTAATTGTTAACTTGCCACCAGCAAAGACAGTCCGTCAACTAAGAGAAACATTGGGACACACATGATACTACAAATTTTTTATCAAAGGGTATGCACATATTACTGCTCCAATGGAGAAACTGTTAAGGAAAGATACAAAGTTTCAGTTGAATGAAGATTGTCAACACAGTCTGGATACGCTGAAAGAAAATATGGTCACTGCACCAATACTAGTATTTCAAGATTGGGAGAAGAAATTCCACGTACATGTAGATGCATCATCCATAACACTTGGAGCTATTTTGGTACAGCCAAGAGCGAGAGATTTGGATCACCCTATAGCATTTGCGAGCATAAAACTATCAAAATCAGAGCAGAACTATAACACAACAGAGAGGGAAGGCCTAGCTATGGTCTACTCACTGCAAAAATTCATACATTACTTATTGGGAAAACACTTTAAGATGTTTACAGATCACTCAACCCTTAAATACCTAGTCAACAAGCCAGTATTGGGGGGGAGAATCTGTCGATGGTTACTACTGTTTCAAGAGTTTGATTTTGAGGTAATAGTCAAGCTAGGAAATTTGAACACAGGACCTGACCACCTATCAAGGGTCACAAATGGAGAAGAACCTACAAATTTAGAGGACAAATTTCTAGATGCACAGTTATTTCCATTCCAGATTGCTGACGAATACTTTGCAGATATCATCCAATACTTGAGCACATGTACTGTGCCACAGAAATATAACACCACGCAGAAGATAAACCTAGTAGTCTGGGCTGCACACTATCATCTGATCGCAGGACACTTATACAAAATGGGCATGGATAGCATCTTGCGAAGGTATGTGATAGAACACAAAAGACCAAGGGTTTTAGCAGAAGCCCATGAGGGAATAGCAAGAGGACATTATGCAGGAAAAGCTACCGCGCAGAAGGTATTGCATGTAGAACTATGGTAGCTTACCATTCACAGAGACTTGAAAGAGTACTGCCAGAGATGCGATGCCTGCCAGAGGGTTGGTAAACCCAATAGAAGGGACGAGATGCCATTATGACCACATGTAACTTTGTAGGTATTCAAAAAATGGGAAATTGACTTCGTGGGACCAATAAACCCACCAGCCAAAAGAACAGGAGCAAGGTACATTATCACTACGACAAAATACCTGACAAGATGGGAAGAAGCAATACCAATGAAGGATTACAATGCAAAAACAACAACACATTTTCTATTCGAACAAGTAATCACTAGATTTGGTTGCCCGAGAATTTTGATGAGCAACCAAGGAACTCACTTCATTAACAAAACTATTAAGGCTATGAATGAAGAATTTGAAGTCCACCATCAAAACAACATTCCATATCACCCATAGGAAATTGGGACCTCAAAATACCAGTAGTATTGTGGGAATACAGAACCACATGCAAGAATTTGACAGGACACACGCCATTCAAATTGGTATATTCACAAGAAATAGTCATGCCATTAGAATTTTTGGTACCCAGTCTACGTGTAGCAGCAATTACACACATGAAAAAATGAGGTGCAGTACAGGAGAGACTAAATCAGTTCATGATCATGGCAGAAGATAGGATCCTATTAGGGTTCCACCAACAAGTTCATAAAGCAAGGGACAAAGCTTGGCATGACAGACACATCAAGAAAAAAACTTTCAAAGAAGGAGACTCAGTGTTGATGTAAGACAACAAATCCATTCAGCATCTAGGAAAACTTAGAATGCATTGGTTAGGACTGTACGAAGTAAAAAATGTCATAGATGGGAGAGTTGTATAGTTGAAAGAATTAGGAGGTGCAGAACTCACAGGGATGATCAATGGAAGTAAACTGAAGCTGTACAAGGACATTCGACCACCCATAACTTGAAAGTCACCGCACAGTTTAAAAAAAAAAAAAAACTAGGATATCAAATGGTACCAACATAGGTACAGTGCACTGAAAGGAGAAGGAGCATGCACACTTACAAATACGAACCCGAATAGGACAAGGCCAATGGTCAATTCAAAGAATAAACAAGCGGGAAAGGTAAAGATGACAAAGGAAGTACTAAATGATGAAGGCAAGTAGAATTGAATGCCGGAAACGATTGACATGACACCGCATTAATCGCGCCAACTGGAGACAGAGAGGGAGAGTAATGACAAGTATGAAGGAACTAAAGGTTCATTGAATCTGTCATAAAGGTAACTCTTCGACAATCTTCACATGACACCCATACACCAAAAGGACGTGGGAGAAAAAAGCTTATTACGAAAATTGAAAGAGGTAGAGAGCAATAGAGAACATGAATCACATAGCAAAGTTTACAGAGGTTGTAGAGGCCACTGAGCTTGGTGGAAGATCGAATTTCACCATGATGGCACCACCCAAAAAAGACAAACTAAGCCAGACTGCCATAAAATCTAGAGTTAGGACCAAAGCATAGGTACAATCACAGGAAAGAAAACAAAAACTGCCATAGGTCATTAATGTAGATGAAATCCCATCACCGAATACAACATCAGTTAACCCCACACCCATTGTGGAGGAAACCCAACAGACAACACCAATAGGCTTGGACGTGGATATGCCTGAAGAGGGGCAGGGCTGACAAAATGAGGATGCAAATAGTCCAGCGCAACCAGAAAACCTTGACGAAGCCCTGAGAGTCAATGGGATGGCTCCAAAGCAGGTAGAAGCAGTCGAGCCAGATGAATCACGGACAACCATGTGGGAACATCCACAGGGGGGAGTAGTGGAAGATGTCACGAGTAGACTAGAATAGTATTCCGAAGAACGAGCAATGGAGGTTGGGACCTTGAGTCAGTCACCACCATGAAAAGACATGCACACAATACCTAGGTCACCATGCAAACAACCCGCCACAAAAATTGTTTTGTCACGTATACCAGAAGGGGTATGGGTGAAACAAGATTTGTTAGGATATGTAGAAGAACTAAAGTATTCAGATCATGATGTAATGGACACAGACAAGTTCTCGGAGTTCGATAAGAAAGTCTAGCTATAGATTGTGGGTCTAGATCCATTTGGGGAACTGGTTCATCAACCACTCTAGTGGGCAACAGGATTGGAAAAAATGGGAATCTTAGGTCTACTGGAATGACCATGCTTTGGCAGAGGACAATATACAAATAGTTGCGTAAAGAAATTGATGGCGATCACACATGGCGGAGATATATGGCTAGACAAGCTCATCTCAATAGACGTAGAGCTCATTGCACACATCAAAGGGCTTCCATCATGGGGCATGGATCCTGCACAATTTCTCAATGATAAAAACAAGTAGAAAGCACTTGATGAGGAGATGAAAAATAAATACGGCACTAAAAGGGGTATGCATGGAATAATTATCAAATGGATCAGTGATGTCATGAAAAAAATGGCTGCAAAAATCATGGCTTGCAAGCTGCTCAGAAAATGCGACAAGGAGGAAGTCTTGACTGGGGTTGTCACAGTTGCAGTACAATGTGTTGATGGAACCAAAGTTAGTTGGGCCCCTTATATTTTGAATTTGTTTCTGGATGACTGGAAGGATGGGCAAGATCTAGGAACAAAATTTCATTAGTCATGGCTGATCATGCTGATAGCCATTATGGGATGGAAGGAACCGAAATATGCATTTTTAGCCACTAGACCAAACCCAATCATGGAGCGAGACACTTATCGATTGGTGTCACTTCAGATTCCAAGCATAGGAAGATGAACACATCTATATTCGAAGGCTACCTTCATGACCTACAGGAGACCATTGCCAACCTCTGGAGAATAACATCGCATGTTGTTTCATACTATCGGGACATAGCTAACTTCAAGGCCACTTGACATGCGATGTGGATCCAGGTGCAGAAGGAACCCAACAAGCAATGGCTATAGCTACGCTATTGCATCACAGAAGGTGACATAGAAATGGCCATCAAAGATTGGGAAAATGACTGGAGGATTCCACTCCTCACTCCAGACATACTTGCAGGGGCAGAGGAAGAGGAGGCAAGGAAGGAACATACACATACTGAAGAGGAAGGGTAGGAATAAAGACAACCACAAGAAGTCACAATGCCCAAGAAACCAAGGACGGGCTAGGCCAAAACAAAGCAGACCCAAGGGGGGACATCCAAGACAAGAACCCAAAAGGGGAAGAGGACTAATAATACACAGACGCCCCACGTATAGTAGAAATAGGTTGAGGTAGCGCAGGGGACAAAACCAAGTCCTAATCCACAAGAGCCAGGCCCGACTAAGCAACCAGCTACTCAGATAGGAGGAGCATGCAATAAAATTAAGGCACATAGAACACCTCCCGAATAAATGATCACGAAAGATGATGCATAAATGATAGCCCATATGGTTCAGGATCACACATTCGAGGATTTTGAGAATGTTGTGCACCATAGAGACATAATTCAAGAGGATCTATAAGACATGCGACAACTCCTAAAGAAGATTGGGGATGAGCAGGAAGCTGACAATAGCATAGAAATAGGGCCATCAACATCACAAGGACAAGGACAACCTAAAGCAAGTGAGCGGGATACAGTCCACACAATACCACAGCCGAGTGCAACATTTCACATTACACCAAGAATGATGCGCATGGACGAGATTGTGGGGCAGACACCCCTAAAGGACTTAACTCAATTACAGTTGGTATTTCCATGGATACCATCCAAGGCTCTACATAAACTAAAGGTTAGTGTTACCCAGGAGGTATAGTCTCGAGCACAAACAAACACAGTCGAATTACAACAACTAATGGATAAACGGGACGAGCTGGAATTGATATATGAGTAGGCCAAGCTCAAGACCAAAGAGGAGAGGGAACGCATGAACGGATTGGAACAAAAAGTGGGTGGAGCTTACAAGAATATTCCAAAGATCGCGTAGAGGGATGAACTCATAGCAACAAAGAAGATTGATAAGATTGTGCAGAAAATCGATCGATATCAACAAGAGATCGAGAGTCTCTGTGAGCATCTCACCCCTACCACGCCACTAGAGGTAAGGGAGCAAAGGAAGAATGAGGCAACAAAGAAGGTACAAGATATAGAATGACAGGTCCATGTAGCGATAGACCTGTTCAACAAAGAAACACAACTATGGATGAAGTTGGAAGAGGATTAAAATGTCCAATAGTGGGAAGAAGAAAGGATCATTGTAGCTATGCAAGACCTCAAGTAGAGGCAGAAGACAATGTCCATCATAGAGTGCGTCAAAGGGGTGCAAGATATAAAGAAATGGTAGATAGAACTCACCACTACGTAGATGTAGAAAAAGGAGCACCAGGCTCAAATGGAACCGCTCCAGGAGCGAGTCACATAGGTCATTGCATAGGAAGAGGAAGCTAAGACATATATGGCACAAATCCAGGCTGAGTGTGCAGAGTTGATTAGTGATGATATTGTAATACATGAAGTGAACACACTCAAGGAGAAGATTGCGCAGGCTCAAATGCAGACAACGAAGATTATGGCGAAGTTGCAAGCGATCACTAGGGAGGTTGACGAAGCACACAAGGGTTAGGTGGTTCGAGACGAGCCACATGTCAGTGTTGGGGGCCTGTTGGAAGAAGGCCAAAGTGGAAAGAAAGGCTATTTTTGGAAAGAAGGCATGCACGAGGGAAGCGACAGCTGGAAGAAAGAGCAACACGCGTGCATGTATGTAAAAATTAACGACATTAGGGTTAGGTTTTTTTCAGTACATTGCAATGGTTGGTGAGCTAGAAACATATAAATATAGATACCTAGGTCTCATAGAAGGAGGGAGCAAAGAGAGGAGAGACCAGAGTAAGACAAGATATAGAGAGTTTAGAGGAGGAGTCCTGTGTTGATAGCTAGTTGTAACATTTTGCTATACGACCTAACTTTGTAAGCTATTGAGCTGGAGAGAAGTAAGGAGGGTAGATCTAAAGGGTTAGATCGTAGGTTGAGGAGCTTGGTGCGATCTAGTTCACCTTATAATAGATCTTGAACTGATTGAGAAGCATTGTAAAGCATGTGACGCTGTAGTTTTGCAATTGCTATAATAAAAGAGCTTGAGAGCCAGATCTTTGTGGACATAGCCCAGGAGGGGGGTGAACCACGGTAAAACCTGTGTTTTAAAGTAGTTGCTGATATGTGATTGAATGCATGTGTTTTCTTACTGTTTTAAAGTAGTTGTTGATATGCTAAATGAATGAGTTGATTTTATTTTATGCATAATCATAAATGACAATTTGTTGCATTAATAAGTTGAAATAGAACTCTCAGTGCACACTTCTAAGATCTCCGCTCAATCTTGGGCCGCAAAAAAATGAGTATTACAGCCACCCATTAAGACTATCTCGGGTGAGACTACATAGTGCACTCTGTGCATTACATTGCCTTCTAGTTTACCAGGAGGGCCGATAGTTTTAGAGGATTTGTTGGAACCCTAATAGACATGAACCCCGGGTCACACAATATAAAGATATAAACTTAGATAAGAATAAATAACCAAGAAACATGCATCTTTGTCCTGTGTCCAAATTATGTATCCACACATACTCTGGTTTTGTTAACTTACATCCATGATGTGCTTAACCATATGCATAATCATAATCCTGTGTGTATCTTCGATAGGTATATTTCACAGCCCACCTACATCTCTATTTTAAAATCAGTCAACTCATGATTGTTCACAATCATTCTCATGTGACCCTCAAAGGTAGAATCATTTGCCTCTTATCATGACAATAGAGCATCCTTTCTCATCCACTCTTTCTTTTATTTATACTACTCTTTCTTGAGGGAATGGAGCACGTTCCCCTTAATCTATCATTCAAAAAATAAATTTCACGACTCTTCAAAATGGAGTCAACCATGCATTCATGGTATTCACTTAATCTTGGCAAGTGCAATTCTTACGTTAGATATCACTCATGAAGGCAGTCCTAATGTGACTTTAGTATATATTTATCCTTATATCATGCATGTGCATCACTTGCACATTTAATATCTTTCATACCTAATTGGTATTAATAATAATCTTCATGTCACGAAGCCTCAAAATGCATTAACCCATGCATTCAAACACATACAAACCTAGCCAAACATTCCTCATGCAAGCTCATTGCTTGCACCCTTTCCATGTCATACATTCACATGGACATATCATACTTCCATATCCTCCTCCAAGGATATTGCTTCCATCCTTATGAAAATCCTCATAGGGACACTCAACGCTGAGCTTCCCTCTCACTTGAGATCTTGCAGTCATTCACAAGATATCCACTTGGCAGTTTAATAGACATAGTCATAACTATGTTTCCCTTTCTATGTGATAAAAGATAGCAAGAAGACACTCTTGCCTCAACTTTCATGAAAAAATTTCCCACTCATAATACAGTCTGGGCTATTATAACCATGCCCAAGGTGATAAAACAACCAATCTAGCTTCCAACTGGTCTTGATCAGCAGACCTTCTGATCAAGGAAATCCTTTTCTAGATTCCCTTCACTAGGGTCCAACTATATCTATATGGCTACCATCCACCACTAGATGTCAATCTAACCCATTGGGCTTCTAAAAATTCCCCAACACTTCTTTTACCACATACTAGCATGATTCAATCTTGTTGGGTGAAATCCCAACTGTATTTTAATCTACATCCTTCTACTCAAGGAATTTATGCAAAAAATTTATGTTTGGCATTAATATTCTCCACAGGCTCATCTTAGCCTTGGTAACTAAATCTTATGACTGTAAAACAACATGTACAATTTCCTAGTGAAGTCAACTTGTTTATTTGGAAACGCCAAAAAATATATAAACAGTAAAAGATCTCATTCCTCCCTTCAGTAGAGGTTTACCAAGCTTCCTAGGAATGGGGTAAGACAGGGTGTTACCCCTTAAAATTCTCCAAAAAAATATTTTCATATGACTCGTGCATGAGCCCAGGCAGGCTAAGTGTTGCTTCCGTGCTGTGATATCAATTTGTAACACACCCGACCCCTGAGTATATTTCCTAGGGATGGGGCATCAAAATTTCACTCTCCTTAACATCTCAAATCCTTTGTCTGAGGTATTCATCCTCTTCTATTTACCCATGGTGTTCTAAAGACTACTACCAGGCTCAAATCTGAGCTTTGGGTTGCAAGTTATGGCTTCTCAAAGCTCTTTGGGTTTTATCGCCTCAATCTATGGCCAATTCTTCCAGAGGCACAATCCTCAGGAACCACAGAAATAGGATCAACGGTCCTTGTTCCTCACTGAGATCTACCGCCCTCTCTCTTCCTTCGAAAATTTGGGCTTCGGATGAATCCACATGCACACTCCACAAATCCTTTGAAGTGGCTTTCTAATGGAATTTACCTCTGTCTTCCACATGCCCCCTTGATAATCAATGGTGCACGCTTCTCCTGTAAGATCAACAGTCCAGAACAATTTCAGGATACGACACTTCGGAAAATTCTGAACAACTACCACGTGGATCCTTCGTAGTGGAAAATATCTGAAGTTCACGATCTATTGTCACGTGTCCTCAGAGAATCGATGACTATGATTCACTTTGGGACTTTGAGATTTAACAGTTCTCGATTTTTCACACACGCAAACCTTCAGAGTGTTGGATCTTCTGACACATGTCCTCCTCTATTCAACGGTCACAATGAAATCTGAAGCTTCATGCTTCTAGATTTCTTGACCCACACAACACCACTTTTCCCCGAAGTGGCTATCCTCCAAAGCGAAGGATCTGCTGACAACTGTTCTATGTTGACTAACGATTTAGATAAACTTTGACACTTCGACCTTCAGGATTTTTGGCTCCTCCAACTCCACTTTCTTCCAGAGTGACTTTTCTTCGAAGTGATAGATCTTTTGTGACGATCCTCCTTCACGGACGAGTGAAATGACTTCGTGACTCTGGCCTTCGAGATTCCTCTCACCTCCACTCTTCAAATATTCTGGAGTACTTATGATCTAGAGTGTGGGATCTGGCAACAGCTATCCTTACCAACAAATGACTCATATCTGCTCCGCTACTTTGGGCTTTGGGGATTTTCGAAGCACCTCACTTCATTTCCTCCAGAGAGTCTCTTCTTTGGAGTTAACAATCTACTGCCACATGCCTTCCTATGCCAATGGCTAGGATCTACTCTGGCACTTCGACACTTCGGGCCCTTTGGACTCTCTACAGTACTACACCCCAAATCCTCAGGAGTCCCGAAATCCCAGACTCTCGGAGTTCTAGTCACTTCACTAACCACTCTGGCTAGGCGACCTCGTACCAGGGGGTGACATGTGTAAAGGGATAGGGGTGAAACATATCACATTCCAATGGGTCTATAGGGTATGCAATACTCACGAATCCAAGTGACATGTTGCACATCAAACTTGGGTCCACATCACTGCACCACGTCACTTCGGATTGATCTTCCTTCACACCTTTCTATCTTGTGGCCAAGGTAGGTCCACGTAACCCTTGAGATCAACGACCTCCACTTCTTCATAGATTCCGTGTTTGGGGGTTTCATGGTGTAAAATTCTCCTTTCTCCTAGAGTTGGTCAGTGTCAAGCTAACCACATCCTAGATATTATGGTTAATATAAGTCTCGAAGCACCCTTGGATCAACAATTCTCATTACTTAGGGCTTCAGAGCTTATCGACACACCACACCTCAATTTCCTTAGAGTACCAAGTCTTCAGACTAAAGGATCTAGTGCCACACATTCCCCCGTACATCGATGGCTAAGAGGGATCTCGAAGGATCCTTAGATCCACAATCCACATCACTTTGCATCTTCGACATTTAGGAGTTTTGACTTTACAATACCTCTATTCTCCTGAAGCGGTCAAATCTAGGATGAATTCATTGTATATATGATGGCTAAGAGAGAACCCAAAGGATTACGAGATCAACAGTCCTGGTCACTTCACTACACTGACCTTCGGGGGTTTCGGCTTCACTA
Organism: Picea engelmannii; assembly: GCA_009831015.1. Taxonomy (NCBI): domain Eukaryota; kingdom Viridiplantae; phylum Streptophyta; class Pinopsida; order Pinales; family Pinaceae; genus Picea; species Picea engelmannii. Next base: position 113,717 of record ML784463.1, on the reverse strand, counting down.
CCACTCCATTTTCCTGAAGCGAGACTTCTCCGAAGTACCATGTGTGGGTCCCTCCTCCTAAATGATCGGATGATAGGCAAGGATCTGAATGACCTCCCCAAATTCTATGGATCTCCTTCACTTCATAACTTCGACGTTCAGGGAGTTTGATGCTATAACATCTCCATTCACCCGAAGTGGAACTTTTCTGAAGTACCATACACAAAACCTTCCATTAGACAATTAGACGATCGAGAAGGGGCCCCAATGGAATCCCCAGATTCAATGACTCACAACCTTTCATAACTCCGACATTCGGGTATTTTTTGAGACTTATGAAGTTTGACATCCTAGGGCTTCGAGCTCCCGAAGATCCAAATCCATCAAGAGATAGCTCCTTTTGGACTTAGCGTAGGGTTCCTAGACCTTGGTCATATGGAACCTCCAAATATTCTCGTGATTACACAATTGAGTCTTGGAAAGGAATTTTTCAAGGCCGTGGGCATGAGCCCTTGGTCACACAGGTGAGAGATCTAAAGGATGCACCCTCCTTCCACAAATTTTGAACTCAGTATTACTGTGAAGGATAAATTCGAGGGATTGACAAGGCTTAAGAATTCTAGTTAACCCCATCTAAAAATATTCGGTAAGCTGGACCACCAGAGTCACAAATATCGAACATCCAAACAATATACCACCAATCAAACACAATATTTTATAGAAGGATGATAAACACCATTATCATCGATTTCATGCAAGGCACAAGTTATCACATTTATAGATAATTAAATCATGCATTTTAATTCTAGGATATCGGGCATAAAAATAGTTATCTATTACATTCGATCACCAACCAACTGACTGTGGGTGTTCACCTCTCCACCCAACCATAGGCTCAAAGTCATTCATTCTTATCACTCTGGCCACCCTTGTGCCAAGCCATGATATCACCAGGGAAATCTTGTAGTTTCTCAGGGATTCTTTCTCTGTTTCAGCTTCTGCTAAGGTTCTGTTCTCTACAAACTCTCAGATATCTCTCTCTCTGTCAGGGCCTTAGAGAGGTTTATTAGATGCTCTCTTAACATCAATCTCGCAGCCTTATGTTCATCATCTGTTGGGGAGCTCCGTGCATTCTCCTCTCTGTCTATCTATGTTTTTCCTTGTCTCTATTTTCTGTATATCTCTTCCCAGGATGGTTCTCGACCTATCTTGTTCCTTCTGTCAGAAGGGAACTCAGTTTAGCCTGGTTTGCTAGACCCTGCATTACTTCGGGCTGACATTATTCAGTCAGACCATGCTTCCATTCATGGGGTTGGTTGATGGTTCAACCACTAGTCCTTTCTTCATTAACTAATTCCTCCTTGGGAAATTTGGGGTCATTCGATATAATGAACCCTCTCTATAGTTTCCTCACTCTTTCCTCTAGTGATATCATGACCAATACTTCTAGGCTTCACCCCCACAGTTAGTCATTGGAAGTTTAAACCATAATACATTTACATTGTTCCCATGCCATAGCATGGTAATTATAATTAACAATTAATTACAAGCTGGGGCAAACATGGGTGTTACATATATTATTCTCCATTTTTGTCTCCTGGAGAAGAATTACAAAGGGAATTTCCAAAGACACAATATATGTTAGGTTTTTGACCTTGATAGAACTGTCGAGGCCCCTACAATTCCAAGAGAGGAGTTGATCTAGGATGATATTGGTGGCCACCCACATGTTCCAAATTCCACATGGCTCATCTTAACAATTTTCAGTTCAACACGCTTCTCTGTAATGGTGACGTCTCTTTGTAATTGTGGGTTTTTCACTTTTGGGGCTATCTTGAAGCCCTACACAACATCCAGGTGGATATTGGTGCTTTCCCACCTATTCCAACTGACTTGTTTTGGCAATTTTCATGTTAGTACATCTTTATGTACTTTCGAGGCTGTTTTGAGGCCCTAAACAAAGTTTTTTGGGCTTTCCACTGTCAAAATGTTAACTAAGTTATATTTTGATGACATAATGTATAGTTCTCAAAAATACCTTTCCAACAGGCTATCACACACCTAAAACAGAGATCGTATGAAAAAGTTATGGCCCCAGGAAGTTAATGTACTAACTTACCCCAACGGGGCCCACATGACTTTTGGCGCTTCATCTCCTAGGGTTAGATTTTTGGATGTCTAGGGTTTTGGCATTCATGTTTATTGTAAAAATTCCTTTAGAGCCTCACTGTACACATCTTCTTGCGAATGAGTGTAGCTGTCACATCTCTTCTTAGAGAGAACCTGCCACCATTCTAACGAGTTCATTCACTCTGTATTTTTATAGTCTCTGTACATTTATTTCATTAATAGAAATCATGTATTGATATATTTCTTTGTTTTTGGAAATATTTGTGTGTATTTCATTGTAATATATATTCTTTCATTTCATTCCGAAAATAATCTGGATTAGGAGTTTCATTGACGAGGGATGGAAGAGTCCCTCCCGACCTCGCCGTAGGGGTATGAATCCTTATTTCCACCTCCTCTTCCTAAGATACTCATTAAACTCTCAATTGATTGTTGCTTTCCTTGGGATTTTTATTTTGTTGTTGTTTATTGGAACCTGAGATATTTGTTGGACCATTTTCCTAATTTGCGTGGCTTTCCATTGTGATTTCTCACTCCTCCACTTCGATATTTGAAGATTCTTTGGACTGGGGTGGGGCCAAGACTGTGGATTCCCTGTTGTAAGAGAAAACTCCTCCTGGATAGATTTTTCATTGTCCAATTCCTCTTTGATTTTTCCTAGTGCTAAGGAGAGGGGTCTGTTCTCTTTCTTTGTTCCTGGTTGCTAGGATAATATTGGCGTAGGGTGATGAATCTATCCGTATGAAGATTTTGTGAAAATTTCAAAGGGGTTTTGGGAGACTGGTAGGGAAGCGAAAGGAGAAGACGGGCCTGGGCACTTTTTATGACTCTGATCCAGGCTTGGGGGGTGATTTGGATGCTGGGGTCCTATTCTTCTTGTAGATCCAAAGGTTCCAGCTTTGGAACCATTTCCTTTCCTTGAGTTGGATTTCTTTCTAGTAGATTACCAACCCTCTTCTTATTCTTCCTCCTCCTTTTCATGGATCTTCTTGTTATTAGGGAATATTCTTGAAAAGTTTCAATATTCATGACATATCCTACATTTGAAGGGAAGCTACTTGTAATCCAACTTTTGAATGTGTGTCCAATTATCCAGTCAGAGCTTAATAGCTTCTAGTAATTCCTTTTCTAGATCCACTTCTACACAGATTGAAGCACATGAGTACATGTTTGGTTTTGTCTCAGCTCTATCCATGTATTTACCTAGTGTGTCTCCAATTCTTTTCATGACTTCATGTCCCCAACAGTGGAAACACAGATGAGAGAGGCAGACCGAGACATGGACAAATGAGGGGATGATGCAGGAGCATCGCCAACATCAAGTGAGTGTGGGACAACACCAACGCATTTTGGCACATGATGAATTGTTTGAAATGTTTCGAAGTTTGATACACCAAACATAAATGAAACAATTAAGAAAAGGTGTACTTATAGATTGTAATCAAACCTTGAGCGTCTCACTCTCGTTTGAAGGACTAAGAGGCATTTATGCTAGTAAATGTAAGTAGGTAGATTTGAATTCTTAGATTAGACAGTTTTAAGAGCCGGAGGGAAAATGGATATAGACACCCTCACTTGTATCATTGTAATGATTAGCAGCATGATCAAGAGAGCATAGAGAGCAGAAGTAGAGAGCTGTGTAGAAAAACCCATGTACATAAATTCTATATTAATACAAAGATATTTAGTTCAGACTCATGGTGTTCAATTGCTTTCTGTGTTGTACATGTTGATTGACATATGCTTGTTTACTCTTTGTTATGCATTTGATTTTATGCGTGAATGTATGATTTCATATTTAATGTTTGAAATCTGAAGAGAGGGAGAGTAAGGAATGAGTTTCAATTGTTTCTCTGTCTGAGAAAGAGTTTTTCTACAAGAAGTGCAATGAAATTGTCCACAAGGTGTGCATTGAGAGAAGTCAGATTTCATCTCTGAAAGATCAGGAGGGATAACATTGTTCTCATTCTCACAGAAGTGCAAATTAAGCACAGAAGCCGTGCAAAGTGTGCGCTAGCTGGGTAGAGTCTCAGAGTTACAACCTGAGCGAAACTGTTGAAAGAATACTATTGCAGGGAGTGCGCGGAGTCAAAAAGGGTCAAATACTTGGAAGTATTTGATGAATTTCCACGAGGAGTGCGCGCATAAATTTTCCCCAAAGGACTTGAGGATTTTTCAACCAAGTTCAGGAGGGATAGGATCTTCGAAGTTGATGAGGAGAAACTCAAGGAGAATTAGTGCCTTAAAGTGTTGAAAGGAGGCGTAGCAAATTTGTTTTGCAAGAGGAGGAGTTCTGTAAGGGAACACCTTGTTCATTTCATAGGAATCGTCAAGGAGGAATTTGACAGTCGAAATTCTCCATGGAGAATTCACGAAGTTTCGAGAACCATCAGATCTTATAGAGGAGCAAGAAGGTTACGGTGAGTGTTTTTCTAAGTGCAAGCTCAATAGAAATCAAGCCGTAGGATCTTAACCAACAGGGGCCATTGGATCACTCACGAAATCTCATTTTGGGGTTTCGTGAGTTGGAGAACTGAAAGCCTTGCCTCAAGATTTGCGAGGTTGTGAAAGGCGAAGTCCCGAAGGAGAAAAAGGGTTTGTGTGGGCCAGTTATTGGTGAAGCACATCAGAACTTGGTATTTCAGGGTTTCTTGGGTTGAAGAGCCGAAAGTTTTGCATCAATATTCATGAAGTCACAAGGTCCAAAACTCCAAAAAGGTGGGAAGTTCCATCGTGGGACCCGTGTTGACAACGTGTCAGAATTTTGGCATATCGGAGGATAAGAGGTCGAGACTTTTGTCCCAAAAGTTCTGAAGTCATGAAACCATGAGAGAATTGCAGCCATCTATCGGAGGAGGGCAGGTGGCAGAGATCTAGGGATCTCACGAACTTGGAGGTTCGCAGGGTGAGAGCCCAGAGTTGGGTGCTCCAAGTCGTGAAGTCATGAAATCACGATGAGCGAGCATAGCTGTTGGAACCAGGTCATAGGAGGACCATTGGATCAGGAAACCCATCACATTTTACACATTCGAGGGTTCATAGGTTGAAAGGAGTCATTTTTGACATCAAAAGTCATGAAGTGTCGAAAGCTGGGTATGAGGGACACATGGCAGAACCACAAAGTGGGCCCGGGAAATGGACAGGCAGACACACGTCACTTAGTGGAAGGGGTCAACACTCCATTGACTCTCGCATATCAGGAATTCATGAAGTAATAGCACGAGGGCTCAACGGTGAAACTCGTGAAGTGGCAAGTAGCGAGAGGTGCTAGTAATTAAGCCTAGCCAGTGGTCACACATAGAGGGCACTGACAAAGGAAGAGTTGTACCCATTTTTCAATCTAGGGTATCGCGAGATTGGAGAGGAAGAGTTAGGAGTCACGACTCACGAACTCACGAGATTGCGAGTTGAGAAAAGGACTTGTGGATCGATAAATTGCAGATTCCAAAAAGACATTTCAAGTAAAATGTGATGCAAGTGGATTTGCAATAGGGGCAGTCTTGAGCCAAGAAGACATGCTGATAGCATACTTTAGCAAGAAGCTGAATGAAGTGAAAGTGAAATATTCCACATATGACAAGGAGTTCTATGCTATTATCCAGGCATTGAAGAAATGGAGGCATTATTTGATCCCCAAGGAGTTTGTCTTATACAGTGACAATCATGCTTTGCAATTTGTGACTCAACAGGAGAAGTTGAATCAAAGACATGTTAAATGGGTTGAATACATGTAGAACTTTACTTTTGTCACTAAGCATATTTCTAGAACTGCTAACAAAGTTGTTGATGCTTTGAGCAGAAAATGTTTGCTGTGGTAGGAGTTCAGAGTCAAAACACTGGGTTTTGATGATCTCAGGGACATTTATAGAGATGATCCATATTTTAAAGAGGCATATGAAGCAACTAAGAATCCAATTCTCAGGGATAGGAGTCAATGGACAAGATACATGATCCAGGAAGGATTATTGTTTAAGGGTAATCAACTTTGTATTGCAAAATGCTCCATGAGGGAGAATTTGCTGAGGAGAAACATAATGGAGGATTGGCTGGGCATTTCAGTCATGAAAAGACATTTTCAAAGCTAAACAAGTCATATTTTTGGCCAGGAATGAGAGAAGACGTCAAAAGATTTATGGACAGATGCATAATTTGTTAGGATTCAAAAAGAAAGAGACAGAATGCAGGCTTATATCAACCGTTACCCATACCTGACAGGCTGTGGGATGCGATAAGCATGGACTTCATATTGGGGCTGCTGAGAACACAAAGAAGGTTTGATTCAATCTTTGTGGTAGTAGACAGATTTTCTAAGATGGCACATTTTATACCATGTCAGAAAACTAGTGACGCAACTCACATTGCGAATTTGTTTTTCAAAGAAGTCATTCGACTTCACGGCTTACCAAGGAGCATAGTTTTGGATCGAGACACCAAGTTCGTGGGACACTTCTGGAGAAACTTATGGAAAAATCTAGGAACAAACTTCTTGTTCAATTCATCTTATCATCCTCAGACGAATGGACAGACAGAAGTTCTGAACAGAAGTTTGGGAGACTTGCTGAGGAGTTTGGTGATAGAACACCATAGTCAGTGGGACAATATTTTGCCACAGGAGGAATTTGCTTACAATGATTCAATCAACAGGAGCATAGGGCAGAGTCCATTCCAAATTGTTTATGGGACACAGCCAAGAGGAGTATCTAAATTGAGAGATTCAGAACAAAATGCAACTGGGAGTGCTAGTGTAGAAGATTTTTCCGAAGCGATGAAGGAACTTCATAGCTAGGTGAAGGAGCAATTGCAAAACTCGATCCAAGAGTATAAGCGTAGAGAAGATCAACACAGGAGACAACTTCAATTTGAGGTTGGTGATTTTATTCTGGCACATCTGAGAAAGGAAAGATTCCCGAAGGGGACATATAACAAACTGAAAATGAAGAAGATCAAACCATGTAAGGTCTTGAAGAAATTTGGGGCAAATGCTTATGAGATTGAATTACCTGATGGGATCGGAATTTCTCCGATATTCAATGTCTTAGATTTGTACCCATACAAAGCTGGAGAAGACAGTGAACAACCAGAGGTTTAGTGGAAAAAACAGATACCAGTTGCAGAGAAGCCACAAATGGAAAGCATACTGGACAAAAGAGTTAGCAAGAGGACCAGAAGAAAGGAATATTTTGAATACTTGGTCAAGTGGAAGGGACATCCAGTTGAAGATGCTAGCTGGGAGAATGAACCAGAGATCCAAAAGCATGGACAGACCGTGCAAGAGCTCATGGATAGGAGCCCATGAAAATTTTCAAGCGAGGGAGTATCATGCAGGAGCATCGCCAACATCAAGCGAGCGTGGGACAACACCAACGCATTTTGGCACATGATGAATTGTTTGAAATGTTTTGAAGTTTGATACACCAAATGTAAATGAAACAATTAAGAAAAGGCATACTTGTATATTTTAATCAGACCTTGAGCATCTCACTCTCGTCTGAAGGACTAAGAGGCATTTATGCTAGTAAATGTAAGTAGGTAGCTTTGAATTCTTAGATTAGATAGTTTTAGGAGCCGGAGGGAAAATGGATACAGACACCCTCACTTGTATCATTGTAACAATTAGTAGCATGACCAAGAGAGCATAGAGAGCAGAAGTAGAGAGCTATGTAGAAAAACCCATGTATAGAAGTTCTGGATTAATACAAAGATATTTAGTTCAGACTCATGGTGTTCAATTTCATTCTCTATTGTACATTCTAATTGACATATGCTTGTTTACTCTGTTATGCATTTGATTTGATGCATGAATGTATGATTTCATATTTAATGTCTGAAATCTGAAGAGAGGGAGAGTAAGGAATGAGTTTCAATTGTTTCTCTGTCTGAGCAAGAGTTTTTCTGCAAGGAGTGCAGTGAAATTGTCCACAAGGTGTGTGTTGATAGAAGTCAGAGTTCGTCTCTGAAAGCTCAGGAGGGATAACATTGTTCTCATTCTCGCAGAAGTGAAAATTAAGCATAGGAGCTGTGCAAAGTTTTCATTGGCTGGGTAGAGTCTCAGAGTTACAACTTGAGCGAAACTGTTGAAAGACTGCTGTCGCAGGGAGTGCACGGAGTCAAAGAGGTTCAAATACTTGGAAGTATTTGAAGAATTGTCACAACGAGTGCACGCAGAAATTTTCCCCAAAGGACTTGAGGATTTTTCAACCAAGTTCAGGAGGGATAGGATCTTCGAAGTCGACGAGGAGAAACTCAAGGAGAATTGGTGCCTTAAAGTGTTGAAAGGAGGTGTAGCAAAGTTGTTTTGCAAGAGGACGAGTTCGGTAAGGGAACACCTTGTTCATTTCGCAGGAATCATCAAGGAGGAATTTGACAGTCGGAATTCTCCGTGGAGAATTCGCGAAGTTCTGAGAACCATCAGATCTTGCAGAGGAGAAAGAAGGTTACAGTGAGTGTTTTTCTAAGTGCAAGTTCAGGAGAAATCGGCCCGTAGGATCTGAACCAACAGGGGTCGTTGGATCACTCACGAAATCTCATTTCGGAGTTTTGTGAGTTGGAGAACTGAAAGCCTTGCCTCAAGATTTGCGAGGTTGTGAAAGGCGAATTCCCAAAGGGGAGAAAGGGTTTGTGTGGGCCAGTTATTGATGAAGCACATTAGAACTCGGTATTTCGGGGTTTCGTGGGTTGAAGAGCCGAAATTTCAGCATCAGGATTTGCGAAGTCGCGAGGTTCGAAACTCCAAAAAGGAAAGAAGTTCCATCGTGGGACCTGCATTGACAATGCATTGGAATTTTGGCATATCAAAGGATAAGAGGTCGATAATTTTGTCCCAAAAGTCCCGAAGTCGCGAAACCATGAAAGAATCACAGCCATCCATCGGAGGAGGGTAGGTGGCAGAGATCTAGGGATCTTGCGAACTCGGAGGTTTGCAGGGTGAGAGCCCAGAGTTGGGTGCTCCAAGTCACAAAATCGCGAGGAGCGAGGATAGCCGTTGGATCCAGGTCATGGGAGGACCATTGGATCAGGAACCCCATCGAATTTCATGCATTCGGGGGTTCGGAGGTTGAAAGGAGTCATTTTCAACATCAGAAGTTGTGAAGTGCGGAAAGCCGGGTACGAGGGACATGTGGCAGAACCACAAAGTGGGCCCGGGAAATAGACAGGTGGACACACATCACTTAGTGGAAGGGGTCAACACTGTGTTGACTCTCGCATATCAGAAATTCATGAAGTAAGAGCACGAAGGCTCAACGGTGAAACTCGCGAACTGGCGAGTAGCGAGAGGTGTTAGTAATTAATCCTAGCTAGTGATCACGCGCGGAGGGCACTGACAAAGGAAGAGCTATACCCATTTCGCGATCTTGGGTATCACAAGATTGGAGAGGAAGAGTCGGGAGTCATGACTTGCAAACTCATGAGATTGCGAGTTGCGAAAAGGACTTGTGGATCGATAAATTGCAGATTCTAGCAGGGAATCGAAGGAGCCGCTTCGGCTCAAGGTGATAAAGAACGATCCTATGAGTGGATCTCAGTTCGAGGGCTGATAGGTCTATGTCAGGGGATGTCATTGTCTGGATCGAAGTAAAGGGTTCATCTATTGAGGTATAAACCCATTGGACCAAGGAAATATGGCTCATTCCTGAATATTATATCTCTATCCTCCTTTAATTAGAAATAATAAATAAATAAACCCTTACCATAGAAGAAGTGTTTCATTTTTCCTTGAATCAATGGTTTCTAATTCTAATCAATCCACAAATCGATCTGATGAGGGGAAGGCCAAAGTCCCATGAAATGATTGATTAAATCCCCAGAGGCAAAAGAGAGGGATTTCCTATGAGCAATGACCCGAAGGATGGTGAACTTCGGTATATGGTCTAATCTCTTAACAAACTAGGATTGCGTGGGGAAATCAGAGGGGTTTACCAAGGATCCAACGAGCTCCTGGAATGTTTTTGTATCATCGTCAAAGTCCGAGGGGGGATCCAGATCCTGACCAGCCATCAGACTCGAATATGGCTAAAAGAAGTGCAAACAAACTCAAACATGCACTAAGATTTCCTCAGACGCGTGATAGATTTGAAAAATTGTCACCTAAGAAATATTTTCGATAATAAAGTATTTGAAAATTAATTTTAAAGTGTAAATTAATACATTAAATATAACATAATATATCCAAAAGTAAATTATAAACTAAATAGTAGTATCATAATGATGTATAATAATACATTAATCTTATTATTATTGTACTAATCTTATTAATATAGTAAGTATTTAATATATAGTATATTAATACATTGTGTATTAAACTATGTAGTTCATATATAGTATATTAAAACATTCAGTATTAATATATTGAATAGTAATATATATATAAACATTAAGTATTAAAACTAAATTAAAAATGTCACTTAAAACATATTTTCTATATTAAATTATTTGAAAATTAATTTTAAAGTGTAAATTAATACATTAAATATATTATAATATATTCAAAAGTAAATTATTAACTAAATTGTAGTATCATAATGATGTATAGTAATACATTAATATTATTATTATTATTGTACTAATCATATTAATATACTAAGTATTTAATATATAGGATTCTCTTAAGGACTGGAATTCCTACCTTAAAAGTCTTTACGAGTTTCCTAATGTCATGGGCACCATTCCTATTTTCCCTACAAAGGAAGAAGTTTTTTCTTTAGATGCCATAGAGTTTGGGGTTAAGCGGCTCGCAAATGGGAAAGCTAAGGACATTGAAGGCTACCAAGCTGAAATTTTTAAAATCGGAGGGTCAATCCTTATCCCTCACATACACAAGATTTTGAATTTAGCAATCAAGCAGGGCTTCCCTAAACCTTGGATGCAAAGCCTCATTGTTTCCATTGTAAAAAATGGGGATACAAACATTCCCTCTAATTATAGGACCATTATGATTAGCCATATTTTAGCCAAGCTTTATGGAATTATTTTGGAAAAGAAGATTAGCCTTTGGCTAGAAAGTCACAGTAAAAGAGCTAAAGGCCAGGCCCGGTTTAGGAGACATCTTTCAACTATGGACCATCTTGTTACCTTTAGGATCAATGCAGAGGAGTTCCACAATACTAAAACCAATCTTTTTTGTTTTTTTTGTTGACTTTAGAAACGATTTTGACATGGTCCCTAGGCAAAACATTTGGAATAGGTTGGAAGAGATAAAAGTTTCTCTCGAGTTGAGGGCTGCTGCAATAAGGATGTATGAGAATGTTATTGCTAAGTTTAAAAACACTGAGGGCTGGTCAAAAGAGATTAACTGCAATATCAGAGTCAAACAAGGTTGTCCCTTGTCCCTTACCCTTTTTGGCAGATATATTGACAAGTTAAAAGAATTCTTGGAAAAATAAGGTTGTGTCAGCCCTACCCTCACTGGTATAGTCATCAATCTTCTTCTTTATGCTGATGATATCGTTCTTATGGCAAGGAGTCCCCATGATCTTGAAAACCAACTAAGAATCCTCAAGGAATTTTTCTCCAATATGGATCCAATATGGGTATGACTATTAATACTAATAAGACTAAGGTCATGATTATTAAATCCAATAAGATCCCTTATGATACCTTTGTATATGACAAAAAAAAATTGGAGGAAGTGAGTTCATACAAATATCTTGGAATTGATATTCACCACAAGATCAATTGGAATTATAGCATTGAGAAAAGGATTATTGGGGGATGGAAAGCTTATTATGGGCTTGAAAACAATTGTAAATCAACTGATCTTTGGAGTTGGGATAAGAAGAAACTCTTCTTTGAGACTCTTGTTACACCTGTTATTCTTTATGGATGTGAAGTCTGGGGCTGTAGTATCTCTTGTGAATCTTGGAGAAAGATAGAGCAAATACAAAATAATTTTATAACCTATAATCTCAAAATTAAAGGAAATACACCTTATCCCATCCTCCTCTTAGACACAAGCCTCTCCCCCATTGAGAGCATGGATATGACTAGATACCTAATGTATAAGAACAAGTTAAACAACATCAAAGACAAGAGGCTACCTAAAATTGCTTCAAAATCAAGTCATAACCACCATCGACTCAAGCAAGGATGGCATAAAGACGCCCATTCTTGGCTAAACTTTTGGGGAATCATGGAAGAAACCATTTTGCAGAATAAAGATACTATTAAAAAAAATGTCAAATCAAAATTTAAGGAGAAAATGTGGTGTGATAAAGAGTTAGAGGAAAAAAGAAAATTAAGGTATTATAAAGATGTAATCAACCCTAATCTAGAAGATCAAAATTATCTATCTTTTTTGCCAAGCATAAAGAAAAAAATAAGCATTGCTAAGATAAGAACAAATTCTCATGAGTTCCATAGTGAAACTGGGCATTGGTTAATTCCTAAAATGCCATGGGATGAAAGAGTGTGTCACCTTTGTGACACTTAAAAGGTTGAAGATGAAAATCACTTTCTCTTATATTTTCCAGTCTATACCCATATTAGATCTCATTTTCAAAATATTTATCACAATACCAACCTTTCTAACCTCTTAACTCAACAAAAGTATGGTGATCTTGGAAAGCTTCTCTTAATCATTTTCGAGCACATAAACAAAATTCTAAAAAATCACAAGTAATCACTTACCCTCTTAAGGTCTGATAGACCAATTCAGTCTTAGTGGACATTATTAATCATCATCATCAAGACACTCTGTATTAAACTATGTAGTTCATATATAGTATCTTAAAATATTCAATATTAATATATTAATCAATGATGTAAACAATATATATAAATAAAATTATATATATATATATATATATATATATAAACATTAAGTATTAATATATTGAATAATGATGTAAGTAATATATACTATATTAAATAATAAAGTAAGTAATATACTAATATTAGTAGATTAATCTTATTAAGTATTTAATATATATAGTATACTAAAGCATTAAGTATACATATTAAATAATAATATAATATATATAGAGTATATTAAAATACTAAGTATTAATATATTAAGTGGTAATGTAAGTAATATATATAGTATATTAAAACACTAGGTCTTAATATATAGTATATTAAAGAATAATGTAAGTAATATATTAGGAATGTAATTAATAAATACTAAATATATTAATGGAGTATAATACTATAATATATAGTGAATTTAAAGTATTATTTAAATTAGGTTTTTTATAATACTTAGTAAGTAATAAGTACCAATGTTCTGCTATGAAATAGAAAATAAGGGATTCCTAAATCTATAAACCATTACAAAAAGAAATAGAGAAAGGAGATTTAGGGAGGAGGAAAGCATCAAATCTGATTGTTCAAACCTAATCTTTTAGGACCTCTTAGTTGGTTTATCAAGGAGAGAAAATTGTTGCTTACTTTTAGGTCACTCTCTTTGCTTATATTATTTGGGTGTTTAATTATTTCAAGGACCTCTTTTAAGCATATTTTGTAGTAGTGGTTTTCTTTTGTAAGGATTTTTGTATTCTTAAGGCACACATGATTCTTGGTTTTAAGAGAATGTTCTGCCAAGGAGGAGTTGTGAATGCGCTCATTTATAATGTTTTCTCCATGTTCCTTGATCCTTACTTGAAATGATCATCCAATTTCTCCAATGTGGAATTTTTCCACAGGAACAAGCGACCTTGTAGATGCCTTTCCTTGACGCTGGTCAGTAGAGTATTTTATGAACCTCATCCTTTTTCTTACAGTTATTAGGGTTTTGAAGGAATTTATAATTTCCTTTATTTTCAAGACCTTTGCAATCTTTTATGTGTCCCCACAGATGTAGGGAAGATATTCCTTCATGTTGGAGGTTTGCACATTATGAGATCGAGTCCTTCTTTCTTTCTTTTCCATTGCATTCTCAATGTCCTTAAATATGTAGCTTGTGCTCTTAAAGACCTTGGTTAGGTGGTCTATCTCTTGTTCAAGATGCTCTTTGTCAAATATTCATGCTTCCCTTATGGATAGGGTATTGAGAACCCCCATCTTTTGAGAATGGTGGTGGTGGGAGTTGGCATGAAGGTAACTATCTATGTGAGTTTTCTTTCTGAAGACTTTGTTCCCTAATGTTCCATCCTGTTTCTTTGTGATTAGTACATCTAGGAAATGTATGTTTCATTTTTCTTCTAGTTCCATGGTAAATTTGATGTCTTAAAAAATTCCATAGAGGTGCTCAAAGAATTTTTTTTAATTCATCATTTCCATGAAGCCACTTCATGTTGGTATCATCTACATACCTTTGTGGATCTAACTATGTAAAATCCAGAAGAACTCACTGAAATTAAGTTAATTTTTAAATATGAGAAAATCCTTTAGTCTCTATTACAAATTTTTTGTTCATACATTTTAATTACATTGAAAGAAGTATTATGTATTTTACAACCCGATAGATATAAGATATATAATATCTATGTATAAGACTTACACTCAAATGGAAAAAAATAAATTTAATGCTGTAAAAAATAAAAATTTAATTAAAAAAAACCAAGTATATATATATATATATATATATATATATATATGCGGATGGAGGAGTAGTAAACTCAGAGTAAAGGAGTTTTAGAGTTTTCAAGGAAATCATCCCTTTAGTAAGAAGCTTTGCACTACCTCACTTGGACTATATATATATATATATATATATATATATATATATATATATGAGGATGGAGGAGTAGTAAACTCAAAGTAAAGGAGTTTTAGAGTTTCCAAGGAAATCATCCCTTTAGTAAGAAGCTTTGCACTCCCTCACTTGGACTATATATATATATATATGAGGATGTAGGAGTATTAAACTCAGAGTAAAGGAGTTTTAGAGTTTCCAAGGAAATCATCCCTTTAGTAAGAAGCTTTTCACTCTCTCACTTGGACTAACCAAGGTCTCAATTCGAAGGGAGTGGTTGATTGAAGGTGTAAAGGATTTCTCCAAGAGAGTTCTCATAGTGTATTTTTTAGGCCCTAAACCACATTTATCATAGTTGGCTCCATTGATTAGCTCTATGTGGGAAATGGTTGTTAGAGGTGAAGTGCTTATTTCCCTTCAAAGAGGATTTTTCTATTTTCTATTTAAAATTGAGATTGACAACAATGTTTCCGTGAGTGGAGGGCCATGGTTTTTTCAAAAGGTTGGTTTAGTTTTGAAGGAGTGGTCAAAGTCATTCAACTTAAGGTTTTCTCCTCCAGATGAGTTTTTTGTTTGGGTAAGGATGTTTGGGATCTCAACTTATTTCTACAATTGAATGATCTTGAGGGCTATCCAGGAGAAAATAGATATTTTCTATTATGTAGCGTTGGAAACCCTAGATATTAAAGGAGTGTCAAATATCCTTGTCCATGTGCACACTACTGGAGGCTTTCCAAAGGAGATTGTCCTTGTTATTAGAAGGGATGAATTTTCTCAAATCATAGATTATGACATTCTTCCTTCTATGCTTTGATTGAAGTGTGTTAATCATGGGAACCTTCAAAGAGATAACTTAAGAAGATGCATTGTTCTTCATACATGGTTCAAATGATCCAAACTTATGATTAGAAATGGAAGAAAAAGACTAATATAAGGATGGATGTTAAATTAGGGGAATGTGCATGAAATTAATGGACAAAAAAGTGGCAATGGGGTGAGCATGAATGTGCTCACATAGGAATGCATGGGCTTTCTTGAGAATGCACATGTGTTCCTAATGTGATAGGCTCAATAAACCTTGGACTGCCATCCATGATGCGACATAGGATCCTTAACAGGAACACAAACACTCTTTAGGAATGTGCACGTGTTCCTATTGGGCCTGATTAAAAAGGCCCGTGGGATTTTTTTTCCCATTCCACCATTGCATCGGGCATTTGTGAAAGCACTGAGCCAATTGAACAATGGGATATTGCTAACAAAGTGTCTAAAGGATCGTGATACCATCTTTGACATGTTAAATTTTTACTAGTCTAGGATCAAGCATGAAGTTCATTCCAATTTTATCATTTTACTTGAACCATAGGAAATTTCAGTTACACCATAAACAATTTGTTGCAGTAACCAAGATCACAAGAAGAAATACCATGCAAAAGTACACAATAAGTATCCTGGGAAACCCTTCTCAACAAGGGAAGAAAACCCAATCAATACTTTGCTATTCTTCAAGAGAAAGACCTCCCACCCCATAAACCTAGCACACAAAAGGGTGCTTACAAAACCAAGAAGTCTAGCACCCAAGAGAGGTGCCCACTTCAGCCCTAGAATAAGTATTTTCTGAAATTTCCAAAATGACATGTGTGTTCTGTTTCCTCAATGGGGAAATGACATTTATTTATACTAGACTGGACAAACCAAAAATGGTGTCTATTGGCACAATAGGGCCGACCTTAATAACTCAGAATATAATTAATAATTACCATATTAATTATCTTTTACTTTATAGTGGGGTCAACCTATACCTTTTACATCACAATTAGGGTTACAAGTAAATATAACTCTTAGACAATATAGCAAGGGATCTCACACATCCACTAGTGCTCAACCACTAGGGGTACGTCCACTTGTGCTTAGCCATAGGGGAATCCAAGTCAACATATCTCTATCTCACTGAGTCTCATAAGAGAATCATATAGACACACACTCACTAGTGCTCAACCATTAGGATCATGTCCACCTGTGCTCAACCATAGGGATGTCCTACTCAACATATCTCTATTTCACTGAGTCTCATAGGAGAATCATATGGAGTATCACATCGTCTCAAATATCTTACACAAAGGAGAACAATAAACCCATCACATGGTCTCCTTCACCCCTCATAGGGGTACACATCGTTTCATCTCAAATGACACACCCACCTCATGGGAATATTCACTTCTTAGGGACATAGAACATTCCATCTCTGTCTCAGAGAGAACGACACACCCAAATCATGGGAATATTCCATACACAAGGGCACACAATGTTCCATCTCTGTCTCAGAGAGAATGACACACCCATCTCGTGGGAATCTTCTCTACACAAGGGTAGAAAATGTTCCATATTCATCTTAGAGAGGAATGACACACTCATCTCATAAGCACACCCAACTCATGGGCTCTCTCATAGGATGACTCACTCAGTCTGTTTCCTAGAGGATGTATCACACAAATGTAATCATCAACACTCCCTCTCATCTGGGGAGGCATTCACCACCAGGCCAAGTCTCTTATGGAAGTACTCAAACTTCATCTTGGCAAGCAGTTTGGTGAATATATATGCAATCTTCTCATGCATAGGAAGGTATTGCATGTGTACTTCTTTCCTCTGCACCATGTATTTGATATGATGATATTTTATCTCAATGTGTTTCGATCTATCATGAAACACAGGGTTCTTAGAGAGTTTCACATAGCTTTGAATAATGGTGGGATCCATATCATGATCAAATAAATTTGTCAGGAGCTTGTGAAGCCACACTGCTTTGTGGACTACCACACTCAATGCTATTTACTCTGCCTTTGCGGTACTCAAGGCAACAAAGCTCTGTTTCCTACTACATAAGGAAACCATGACAAACCCCAAGGTAAAATAACAATCGAATGTTCTCTTCCAGTCCACTACGCTCCTTGCCTAATCTGCAATGACATATCCCTGCAAATGCAAGTCTACACTAGAGGAATATCTCATGCCATATCCAACTATGCCTTGTAGATATCTCAATGCATGATTCACTGCTATCTAGTGAGTCTATCTCGACTGACTCATGAACTGAATAAGTACATTCACTGCATAGAATATATCAAGTCTGGTGTTAACCATATACATCAATGATCCAATCAGTTGTCTATACAAGTGTGGATCAATCTCACCTGAATCAACATCATTATTTTATTTTTTATTTTTTTTCAAATCCATCACCCTCAGTGTAGGCATGGATTTGCACTCTGTCATACTGAACTTCTTCAATATCTCCACTGTATATTTTCCTTGACTCAGTAAAATGTCATCAGTCCTCTGCCACACTTCTATTCCCAAAATGTAGTGCATCATACCCAGATCCTTCATCTCAAATTTAGCAATCAATGCTTGCTTGCATTCAACAATAAGGCTTTCTGAACCGGTGAGGAATATGTCATCCACATATAGGAACAAGATTAAGAACTCATTACCAAAAATATGGTAATATAGGTTTGGATCAACAACACTCTTGTTCAAGCCCAAACTCATCAAGAATCCATCCATTTTCTCATACCAAGAACAAGGTGCTTGCTTTAGTCCATATATGGCTTTCTTCAACCTGAACACATGATATTTCTCATTGTGTATCAAGAATCCTTCTGGCTGCTAGATAAAACTTATTCATCAATATCATCATTGACAAATGTTGTATTTACGTCCATCTGATGTAGTTTCCAACTCATGGATGTAGCTAGTGCAATGATGGTACAAATGGAAGTGTATCAGGCTACTAGAGAATATGTCTCATCATAGTCAAATCCCTCTACTTATGAGAGTCTTCTGGCTACAAATATCATTTTGTATTTCTTGACACTTCCATTAACTACATTCTTGATCTTATATATCTACTTGGAAGTCACTACAGGTTTCCCTTCTAGTCTCAGAACAATACACATCATTCTTCAAGGTGGACTGATATTATTTAGTCATGACATCTTGAAATACCTGCTCAGTTCTCTCTTTTCCATGACAATAAGGCTCATAATTAATGATGTGACTCATTTTTGAAAATTATCTCAAAATTCTCTTTGGTATCTTTCTCTCTCTGAATGTTCCTTGAGGAGCTACATGTCCCTCTGCCTCTTATAGAGTTTGTCAAGCCCAGACATGCCTTTTATGGGCTACTGCAATGTCTATGGGAATATCAACTAGATCAACTAGATTAACTGTATCAATGGCTTTCTCCCTTTGAACTTATTAAGGGGAAGAAGGTACTGTCTCACTGTCAATCTCCTTCTGATATTCTCTGGATATTTGAAAGGATATCTCTTATTCAAGGGTAACATCTTTTCTTACCTCAATCTATCTCTAACAAAGGATGTAGATACGATATGCTTTCAAAGATTCACTGTATCCCATAAATGTACCCTTTCTCCTTGAAGGGTCTAGCTTGGATCTCTTCTCTTTGGATACATGAAAATATATTGGGCACCCAAATATCCTGAAGTGTCCAATCTCAAGATTCACTCCGGTGAAGGCTTCTTCAGGAGTTATGTTCTTCAAAAGCTGGTGAGAACTCCTGTTCCGAACATATAATATTTTCATGCATGCTTCTTCCCACAAAATCATAGGACTACTCCGATCATTCATCATTTCTTTCATTGATCAATGATGGTTTTGTTCTTCCTCTTTCTCAAATAGTTTTGACTCCCTCCGATTCAAGTGACTCCCTTTGAAGTCTGAAGGATAAACATCTTCCTTTGTTGTTAATGTGCCTGGAACAAGAAAAAAAAAAAAAGGAAATAAAACAAGAATATCTCCTGGAGGATAATAATGAGTACATCTCTAGAATCAAAGCAATTTAAGGATTGTTGTCATAGCTACAACACCTACTTGTAATCTAGCAAACTTATAAATATAGGTTAAAGGCATGATAATTAAAAAAATCAAACCTGGAGTCTTCACTTTCAGTGTGTTGTTATTCTAAATGCACTGAGATCCCTCTAGATCCATGATTGCATCAAAGGTTCCTTCCTCCTGCAAGTACCCTCATGAAAATGATAAAAATAATGGCACCTAAGAGTGTTGATATGATTTCTCTAATGGCACCTAACTGGTCTATGATCTTTGACATCTTCATGAAGAAGATAACAACAGTGTCACCTTTTTTCACCTTGATATTTTGAAGCTTATCACTTCCATGTAAGAGATATAGGGGTGTTGTCACTCTCAAACATATTCTTCAATGCATCATACATTTCATAAGTTGTCTTCAGGTTCGAAATACAAGGAAGGAGATGATCTCTTACTGAGTAGATGATTATATTCTTTTTCTTGATGTTATCTTCCTTCCTTTCTTCCTTCTCTTCATCGGTAGCTATCTCTGGTAAATATTTTTGTATTGACCAAAACATATCTTCCTCTTCAAGAGTGATCTGAAGTCTTGTCTTCTAGGAAATGAAGTTGCTTGATCCATCAAGCCTATCTTCCACCAAGGTTCTGTTCTTCATATTTTCAGATTCTTCACAAACCCTTGCCAACTAGGATAGAAAACCTAATGGATAGGATAGGATAGTAATATTAGGTTTTTTTGGGCTTATGGATGCCGACAATAAGCCTTGAAGTCTAGAAGAACACAAGTAAGATTGAAGTCTTCTTCAAAGAGCTGTAGAAATCCTAAAACTAAAAATCTCCAGAAAATTGCGAAACCCTAGGGACAAAATTCCAAAATTCTCAAAATTTCACTTTGAGAGTTTTTGGAGGTTAGCTAAAGGAGGCCATACACTCCTATCCAATTTTCATCCCCAATGTCCAAGTGTGAAGTGATGAAATCACCCAAAGGGAGAGGGTCGTACAAAATCTTCGAAAACCCTAGAGGGTCATACAGATTTCCAGAAAGGAGAGGATGGTTTCTTTAATGTTTGTGCAATGGGTTCTTCAAGACCTATGCTTTGAAAAAATGTTAAATTTTCACTAGGCTAGGCTTAATCATCAAGTTCATTCCAATTTTAGCATTTTACTTGAACCATAGACAATTGCAGTTACACCATAAATAATTTTTGGCAATAACCAAGATCACAAGAATAAATACCATGCACAAGTAAGCAAGAAGTATCTTGGGAAACCCTTCTAAAAAAGGGAAGAAAACCTGACCAATCCTTTGTTATATTCTTCCAAAGAAAGACCTCCCACACCATAAAACTAGCACACAAAAGTGTGCTTACAAAACCAAGAAGGCTAGTGCCCAAGAGATGTGTGAAATTCAGCCCTAGAATAACTACTTGCTTAAATTTCCAAAATCACATTTGTGTTATGTTTCCTCAATGGGGAAATGAGATTTATTTATACTAGTCTGGATAGAAAAAAAAAATGGTGTCTATTGGTACAATAGGGCTGACCTAAATAACTCAGAATATAATTAATAATTACCACATTAATTATCTTTTACTTTATAGTGGGGCCAACCTGTACCTTTTACATCACAATTAGGGTTACAGGTAAATCTAACTCTTAGACAATATAGCAAGGGATCTCACACAACCACTAGTGCTCAACCACTAGGGGCACGTCCACCTATGCTCATCTATAGGGAGATCCAAGTCAACAAATCTTTATCTCACTGAGTCTCAAAGGAGAATCATCTGAACACACACTCACTAGTTCTCAGCCACTAGTATCACGTCCACCTGTGCTCAACCACAGGGACATCCTACTCAATAGATCTCTATCTCACTGAGTCTCATAGGAGAATCATATGGAGTATCACATCGTCTCAACTCTCTTACATAGAGGAGAACAGTAAACCCATCACATGGTCTCCTTCACCCTTCACAGGGGTAGGCATCATTTCATCTCAAACAACACACCCATCTCATGGGAATATTCCCTTCTTAGGGGCACACAATGTTCCATATTTGTCTAAGAGATAATGACACACCCAACTCATGGGAATCTTCCCTACATAAGGGCACACAATGTTCCATCTCTGTCTCAGAGAGAATTACACACCCAACTCATGGGCATATTCCCCACAGAGGGGCACACAATGTACCATCTCCATCTAAAAGAGGAACGACACACCCATATCATGGGAACACCCAACTCATGGGCTCTCTCACAGGTCGACTCACTTAGTCTATGTCCTGGAGGATGTCTCACAAAATTGTAGTCATCAACACTCCCTCTCAGTTAGGGACAAATTCTCCACTAGGCAAAGTCTCTTACAGAAGTACTCGAACTTCGTCTTGGAAAGTGTTTTGGTGAAGATATCTTCAATATACTCATGTGTAGGAAGGTACTGCATGTGTAATTCTTTCCTCTTCACCATGTATCTGATATAATGATATTTTTATATCAATGTGTTTTGATCTATCATGAAACACATGGTTCTCATAGAGCTTCACATAGCTCTGAATAATGGTAGGATCCATATCATGATCAAATAAATCTGTCACGAGCTTGTGAATCCACATTGCTTTGCGGACTACCACAATCAATGCTATATACTCTGCCTCTGCGGTAATCAAGGCCACATAGCTCTATTTCCTACTACACTAGGAAACCATGGTAGAACCCAAGGTAGAACAACAACCGGATGTGCTCTTCTGGTCCACTTAGCTCCCTGCCCAATCTGTATCGGCCTATCCCTACAAACTCAAGTCTACACTAGAGGAATATCTCAGGCCATATCCAACTGTGCCTAGTAGATATCTCAATCAACACCATTCATTTTATTTTTTATTTTTTTTCAAATTCATCACCATCGGTGTAGGCATGGATTTGCACTCTGTCATATCGAACTTCTTCTATATATCCACTGTATATTTTCCTTAACTCAATAAAATATCATCAATCCTATGCCATACTTCTAGTCCCAAAAAGTAGTGCATCATACCCAGATCCTTCATTTGGAATTTAGTAGTCAATGCTTTCTTTCATTCAACAATAAGTCTTTCTAAACCAGTGAGGAATAGGTCATCCACATATAGGACCAAGATTAAGAACTCGTTACCAAAAATATGGTAATATAGGTTTGGATCAACAACACTCTTGCTGAATCCAAAACTCATCAAGAATCCATCCATTTTCTCATACCAAGCACGAGGTGCTTACTTTAGTCCATACAGGGCTTTCTTCAACCTGCACACATGATATTTCTTATTGTGTATCATGAATCCTTCTTACTGCTTGATAAAACTTATTCATCAATATCATCATTGAGAAAGGTTTTCTTTACATCCATCTGATGTAGTTTCCAACTCATGAATGTAGCTAGTGAAATGATGGTAAAGATGGAATTGTATCGGGCTACTAGAGAAAATGTCTCATCATAGTCAACTCCCTCTACTTGTGATATTCCTCTGGATAAAAATATTGCTTTGTATTTATCGAAACTTCCATTAAATGCATGCTTTATCTTATAGATCTACTTGGAAGTCACTACAAACTTCCCTTTTGGTCTCAGAACAATACATATCATTCTTCAAGGTGGACTTATATTGTTCTGTCATGGAATCTTTCCATACCTTCTCACCTGTCGCTTCTCCATGACAAGAAGGCTCATAATCAATGATGTGAATCATGTTTGAAAATTAGCTCGAAAGTATCTTTGGTCTCTTTCTATCGCGAAATGTGCCTTGAGGAGTTCCATGTCCCTCTACCTCTTGCAGAGTTTTTCAAGCCCAGACATGCCTTTTATGGCCTACTGGAATGTCTCTGGGAATATCAACTGGAGCAAATAGATTAACTGTATAAATGGCTATCTCCCTTTGAACTACTGAAGGGGAAGAAGGTACTGTCTCACTGTCAATATCCATCTGAGATTCTTTGGATATTTGAAAGGATATCTCTTCTTCAAGGGTAACATCTCTTCTTATCTCAATCTGTCACTGACCAGGGATGTAGATCTGATATGCTTTCGAAGATTCATTGTATCCCAAAAATGTACCCTTTCTCCCTGAAGGGTATAGCTTGGATCTTTTCTTTTTGGATACATGAAAATATACTGGGCACCCAAATATCTTGAAGTGTCCAATCTCAAGCTTCACTCTGGCGAAGAATTATTCGAGAGTTATGTTCTTCAAAATCTAGTGAGAACTCTTGTTCTAAACATATACTGCTGCCATGCATGCTTCTGCCCACAGAATCATAGGAAGACTCTAATCATTCATCACTGCTTTGGTTTCCTCAATGATGGTTCCATTCTTCCTCCTTCTCAAATAGTTTTGACTCCCTCCGAGTCAAGTGACTCCCTTTGAAGTCTAAAGGATAAACATCTTCCTTTGTTGTTAACCTTCCTGGAACAAGAAAACAAACAAAAGGAAACAAAACAAGAATATCTCCTAGAGGAGAATAATGAGTACATATTTAGAACCAAAGAAATTTAAGGATTATTGTCACAACTAAAACACCTACTTGTAATGTAGAAACCTTATAAATGTAGCTTAAAGACATGATAATTAAAACAATCAAACATGGAGTGTTCACTTCCGGTGTGTTGTTCCTTTGAATGCACTGAGATCCCTTTGGATCCATGATATCAACAAAGGTTCCTTCCTCATGAAGGTACCCTCATGAAAATGATACAAATAATATATACAAGTGCATACCTGAGAGTGCTGATATGATTTCTCTAATGGCACCTAACTGATCTCTGATCTTTGACATCTTCATGAAGAAGATATCAATGATGCCACCTTTTGTCATCTTGATATTTTGAATCTTAGCCCTTCAATTTAAGAGCTCTGAGGGTGTTGTCACTCTCAACAATATTCTTCAATGCCTCATACATTTCATAAGTTGTCTTTAGGTTGGAAATACATGGGAGGAGACGATATCTTACTAAGTAGATGACTATCTTACTTGTCTTTCTGTCATCTTCCTTCCTTTATTCCTTCTCTTCATCAATAACTATCTATGGTAAAGATTATTTTATTGTCCACAATATATATTCCTCTTCAAGAGTGATTTGAAGTGTTGTCTTCCAGGAACTGAAGTTTCTTGATCCATCAAGCCTATATTCCACCAAAGGTTTTGTTCTTCATATTTTCAGATTCTTCACAAACCCTTGTCAACTGGGCTATAAAACCTAACGGTTAGGATAAGCTAGCAATCTTGGGTTTTGTTGGGCTTATGAATACCAACAATAATCCTTGAATTCCAAAAGAACACAATTAATCTTGAAGGCTTCTTCAAAGAGCCACAAAACCCTAAAACTAAAAATCTACAGAAAATTGTGAAACCCTAGAAACCCTAGGGCCAAAAATCCAAAATTCTCAGAATTTCACTTTGAGAGTTTCTGGAGGTGCGATAAAGGAGGCCATACACTCCTGTCCAATTTTCAGCCCCAATGTCCAAGTGTGAAGTGATGAAGTCACCCAAAAGGAGAGGGTCATACGGAATTACAGAAAACCCTAGAGGGCCGTATGGATTTGTAGAAAGGAGAGGATGGTTTCTTTAACGCTTGTGAAATGGGTTCTTCAAGAAATTTTCTTTGAAATCATGTTAAATTTTCACTAGGATAGGCACAAGCATGAAGTTCGTTCCAATTTTAGCATTTTACTTGAACCATAGACAATTGCAGTTACACCATAAACAATTTGCTACAGTAACCAAGATCACAAGAAGAAATGCCATGCACAATTACACATGAAGTATCCTGGGAAACCCTTCCCAACAAGGGAAGAAAACCCAACCAATCCTTTGCTATATTTTTTAAGAGAAAGTCCTCCCACACCATAAACCTATCACACAAAAGGGTTCTTACAAAACCAAGAAGGCTAGTGCCCAAGAGTGGTGCACACTTAATCCATAGAATAAGTACTTGCTGAAATTTCCAAAATCACATGTGTGTTATGTTTCCTCAATGGGGAAATGACCTTTATTTATACTAGACTCGAGAGACCAAAAAATGGTGTCTATTAGGACAATAGGGCCGACCTCATTAACTCAAAATATAATTAATAATTACCATATTAATTATCTTTTACATTAATTATTTTTAACTTTATGGTGGGGCCAACCTGTACCTTTTACATCACAATTAGAGTTACAGATAGATCTAACTCTTAGATAATATAGAAATGGATCTCACACACCCACTAGTTCTCAACCACTGGGGGAACTGTTGGACAATTGAGAGGGGGGGTGAATCAGTTGTTACTGTGCTTAAACAATTATGTCCATTTTAAGCTCTTTACAAAACACTCAATGATGATCACAATAATGTAGGGAAGTAAGAAATAGAATATTCAACATCAATCACACACACAAAATATACAGAGATAGATATTTCCCGAGGAAACCCATAAATGGAAAAACCACTTCTTCTTGATATGATAAGTAGTCTTTATTTTTTGTACATTATCACTCTTATGAACTCCAATGCCTTTTGAGGCTACCACCCCTATTTTACAAGCAAGAACTTGGTGAGAGCAACAACTCTCTAGTTTATCTAGAACCCACTAGAAGGAAGCACCAACTCCCTAAGTGTTCTAGCACCAACTGGATGGAAGCACCAACTTCCAATTACACAAGCACCAACCTATATAACAGAGAACAACAGTTCTCCTTTGCACCACCCTACTACCTTGGTTTTTCTGGCTGCAACTAGATGGAAGCTACAACTCCTTTTGTTTAAGCACCCACTTAAAACTCTAAGGAAAAAACTCCTCCCTACCACCTTGAAATATAAATCTTTTCTCTTCTTTAAATTTATCACAGTGATACAATATTTATCAATGGCTTACCAGTCTCATCACTATTTTGGTACACTTCTCTGCTCTGCCTGCATCAATGTTTTACTGTGTTCATCTTCTTGAGATTATTGATCTTCTTCTCTGTCTCTGCATGCGCACCTCGAATTTCTCTTCCTCTCTCAGATATGTCTTTCTTCTATGCTTTATGCTCTATGTATCAATCCATTCTATGCACTATGCCTCTTCTATGCATTTCAGGTGCTGCACATAACATACTTCTACCTGCATGAATAACTCTCAACAAAAGAAACCATCTCTTCTTTGTTCTGCATATATTTATCATGCCAAGTCCTTTGCCAGATCATACACATAACTCTTCATTCTCTCTGGAGATCATGCTAAGTCTGTTCTTCATTAGTGGCCATTATCCTGAGATTCTTTGGCTTCTCTGGAAGTTACAGTCTTCGACGCTTTTCCATTTGTCAATTGTCTCTATGATGAGTCTTCATCCCACTGGAAGTTACCTCAAGACTCTTCAGCTCCTCTGACAATCACCTTGAATCTCTTCAAATTCTCTGGTGGTTATGTTGAGTGTGTTCATCATCAGTGGGCGTTATCTTGATATTCCTTGGCTTGTATGGCAGTCATAACTCTTTATCTTCTCTGTCAGTTACAACCAGTCGTCTTTGGATTCTTTGGCTTCTAATACCCTTCCTTCATGTGACCACTGGTGATGACCAAATGCCTATTCAAAATGTGCTTCCCGATCTCGGTCTAGTGAGTGCTAAATTCTTTTCACGGTATAACCTTGTGCTATGAACTTCATGTGACCATGCAATTGTGGGTGCGTCCATAGGCGGTTTGATGGAAACCCGCTTTCCTCCCCCGCAATTCTCTATGAGTATCCATGCGTCCTTTCTCCAAAACCATGGTTTTGATTGCGTATCACTCATGAAAAATTAATACCCAAGAAAATTCTGGCCACGCAATGCAAGGAGACCATTGATCTTACGATCTTGACGGTGCTTCTGAATCGGACAGATCATATCAGATAGTTTATTTCATAGAAACAAATCAATGGTCGGATATGATCCTTACACTCATCCTTTCATTGCTCAATTCAATGGATAGGACTTAATCAAACATTGAGATGGACGGTTGTTGAAACTTCGCCCTTCAGAACTTCAAGATTTCAACTTCTCAAACTTACAGTATCCTTCCACTGTACTATGATCAACGACTGAGAATACACCTGAAGTGATCTTTCATATCGGATGAATCGTGTCCTTGTTGAGGTGGTCTGCTAACATGGGTGAGACATGTAGGTAGTGTAGTGGAGTGTGGTGGTAGCACGCAGTAGTAGAGTGTGACGTCGGAGCACGAAGATGGTATGTATGAATGGTTTGGTGGTTTACTCGGAGGGGGTGTTAGGCGGTAAGTGGTAATAAGCGAGGGGATTTTGAGTTAACAAGAAGATGACATGTATGAGGGTCCCACATGGAAAATACCACCGACTCGGACCCCCCCATGGTTAAAGGAAAAAATCTCAGGGGTGTCCGCTATGCCCTGTCAACTGTAGATCTTAGTGCCTGATTCTTGGTCGCTAAGATTAGCGCTCTCTTTAACTTATCCTCTCCTTCCACTTTAGAATGATTTGATGACCGAGATTTACTTTGGGTGATCTGATGGTCGAGGATTCATTTCGGCTCTCTAGGTCTCCGGACTTTCGGAATTTTAAATCTCAAACTGAAACTCTCTAAGTTATTTCTTCAGAGCGTAACCGCCTTACATATTTATACCCAAAATGAATGGCATTCGTTGGATTAGGATCTTAGATCAACGACCCGATTTGTCTACAATGCAATTCTTCTAGCTTATCTTGTCCTTCCACATGAAAATGATCCAACGGATGAAGGGAATTTGGGTTTGATCCGATAGCTGATGGGTATTTAGATGATCAAATTATCAACCCTTTAGCCCTGTTTAACTCACCCTTCAATTAATTCGATTCGACGGGTGATGGATATTCGGGTGATCGTGAGCTGCGATATTAGCCCTTGCTTATCCTTTCCTTCGACTAATTCAATCCGATGGTCATTGCATTTTCTCTAGATCCAATGGACCACATTAATTTTGGATTTCTAGCTTCAGGTAATTCAACTTTTAAGTTCCCAATTTTTCCGAAGTGAGATTCCCTGAATGGTAACCTCCTTGCAAATCCACTGGATCTAATGGTTGTTGGTATTTTGTATCGGTGATCCAATGACCACTGTCATGCTTCCTCTTGAGCTTTTGATCTCTCCGAATTAGAATATTTTCTAAGTGTTCACGGGTCTTGAGATTTGCTCCTTCTGCGAGTCCTGATTACATGGACCTCGTCTGTGCTTTTGGAAACTGCTATCTCATATGAGATTTCTCATCTCTGCATAATGTTTGCTTCTCCTCTTGAGCTTATGATTTTCCTATTTTCCATCGACACTACTGGTCTTGCCATCAATGACAAGCACACACTTACCTGTAAAACATGCCAACAATCTCCCCCTTTAGCATTGATGGCAACCCTAAAAGGCTGTGCTATTCTACTTGGACTTCCAATTGTAGCATCTAGACCACTCATTTTCTCCCCCTTTGACATCATTTTCAAAGAAAACATGCTCCCCTTGAGCTATTGCAGTACTTTGTGGAGGTATCATATATTCAACCAACACATACTCCCCCTAACAGGATGGAATCTCTTAGGTGAGAGAAAGGATGAAACCCAGCTTCTGACAGATATATTCAAATGGTGTCTTGGCTAGGGGTTTAGTAAATATGTCTACAATTTGTTCTATGGTTGGAATATAATGAACTTGACCAATCTAATTGGTGACCTACTCTCTCAGAAAATGGTATTTTATGGGGATGTGCTTGGTCTTGGAGTGGAATACAAGATTCTTTGACACACTAATTGCACTAGTATTATCACAATGAATTGGGATCGGTGCAGTATAATTTACCTCCAAGTCTGCAAGTGTCTGAATCATCCACAGTACTTGGGTACAAGAAGTGGCAGCTGCTATGTATTCAACTTCTGTAGTCGATAAGGAAATGGAACCTTGCTTCTTTCTCAACCATGCTACAAGAGAATCTACTAAGAATGTAGTTAGCCCAATCAACATCTGAATAGACTGATAATTGAAAATTTTGATTCCTAGGATACCATAGGCCATAGTTCATTGTTTCTTTCAAATATCTGAATATTCTTTTGACAACTATCCAATGACTCTGTTTAGGTGCAGATTAATACCTTCCTACAATTCCAACAAAATGCATTATGTTTGGACAAGATGTTGTGATGTACAACAGGCTGACTATCATAGAGCTATATGAACTTTGATCAACATTAGGTGAGTCATCATCCTTTCTTAACTTGCATCTAGTGACCATAGGTGTGCTCACAGGTTTGGAATCTTCCATTTGAAACCTTTTCAATATTTCTCTTAGATATTTTTCCTGAGAAAGAAATATTCCTTCAGACATATGAGTAATTTGTAGACCAAGAAAAAATAATAGTTCCCCTATCATAGACATTTCAAATTTAGACCGCATGGCATAAGCAAACCATTCTACTAATGAAGTATTATTACTTCCGAAGATGATGTCATCTATGTAGACCAACATAATGAGAAAATCATTACCCTCTATTTTCATATATAGATTGATGTCAACTGTTCCTCTCTTGAACCCTTTGTCTTGAATATACTTATCCAGTCTGTGATACCAGGCACGAGGATCTTGTTTCAACCCATATAAGGATTTCTTTAGCTTACATACAAGGTTGGGATTATGTTTCAGTGAAAATCCTTTAGGTTGTTCCATATATACTTCTTCTTGTAGATATCCATTAAGAAATGTTGACTTGACATCCATCTGATATACTTTAAAGTTCTTATGACATTCATAGGAAATAAACATTCTAATGGCTTCCAATCTTGCCACTAGTGCAAGGGTTTCATCAAAATATTTTCCTTCAATTTGTGCATAGCCCTTACAGAGCAATATTGCTTTGTTCCTAACAACTTGTCCCTTCTCATTCAATTTATTCTTAAAGATCCATTTGGAACCTATGACATTTTTACCTTCAGGTCTAGGAACCATCTCCCAAATATTGTTTTTCTTAATCTGGTCAAGTTCATCATTCATGGATT
This sequence comes from Picea engelmannii, assembly GCA_009831015.1. Taxonomy (NCBI): domain Eukaryota; kingdom Viridiplantae; phylum Streptophyta; class Pinopsida; order Pinales; family Pinaceae; genus Picea; species Picea engelmannii. The sequence continues at coordinate 83,094 of ML784463.1, read as the reverse complement.
TAAACCAATGGTCATCTTCGTTGGCTGCATTAAAGTTCTTAGGTTCTACCATGGATATCAAGGACATATGTGACTGCTCGGTGCCTTTGATTATCCTTCTCCTGGTTTGTACACCTTTGTCTTTCTCACCAGTTATCTAACTTTTAGGATGATTCTTTTGAGTAATTCTGGAGGAAGGATTTGATGTTGATTGTTGTCCTGACTCTTCTTATCTGGGTGTCTCTTCTTCATCTGATTCTTGGACCTGTTCATCTTCAGTTTCAGATGTTTCCTCTGTTGTAGACTCAATATTTCTCACCTCTCTCACTAGGACTCCTTCATCAACGTTTAAATCAATGCAATCAACTAATTTATGCAATCTTTTATTAAAGAATCTATATCCTTTACTGTTGGTAGAATATCCTAGGAAGATGCCTTCATCAACCCTGTCATCATACTTGCCAAGGTTTTCATTATTATTCTTTATGTAGCACTTACTCCCAAAGACTTTGAAGTGTTTGATTGAAGAAGATATTCCATACCATAGTTCATAAGGTGTCTTGTCACTATGTGGTCTGAGGTGAGCTTTGTTAAGAATGTGGATTTCTGTATGTATTGCTTCTACCCAGTAGGTTTGAGCAATGTTATTTTGATTCATCATTGAATTGGTCATTTGTTGAATAGTTTTGTTTTGCCTCTCAACTACTCCATTTTGCTGTGGAGTTCCTGGGATTGTGTATTCTCTTTTGATCCCATGTTTATCACAAAATTCCTTGAAATCACTTAACATAAATTCTCCTCCTTTGTATGATCTTACAACCTTTAATCTGTTGCCTATTTGATTCTCAGTTAAAGCCTTAAATATTCCAAATTTATCAAATGCTTCATCTTTTTCTTTGAGTAAAGCAACCCAAGTGAGTCTGGATTAATCATAAATGATCAACATGAAGTAGTTTTCTTTCCCTGTGCCTTCATGTCTTGATGGTCCACACAAATCCATATGAACTAATTGGAGTGGTTTCTCTATTGAAGTAGAGCTCTTGGATTTAAACTGTGTCCTGGTTAGCTTTCCTACCTAGCAGGGTTTACACACATAATCTTGTTGCTTTGATATTCTTGGAAGATCCTTTACTGCCTCAAGATTTTTGAGCTTGATCAAGTGGTCAAAGTTTAGATTTCCAAGTCTCCTATGCCATAACTAGATTTCATCAAGTTTTCTTAGATGACACTCTTCTCTATCTTCTTTCAATACATATACATTATTATCTGTCTGTATGCCTTTAGCCACCACTTGTCTTGCGTTTACAGACTTTATCTTACAATATTTGGAAGTGAACACAACTTCACATCCTCTGTCAAACATTTGACTTACACTGAGCAAATTATGTTTCATCCCATCTACAAGCAAAACATCTTGGTCTTTTCCTTTACCATTACTCAAACTCACCATACCTTTACCCTTGATTTTACCTGGTTCATCATTTCCAAAGGTCACATTTCTTGTTTTTCTTTTACTTATAAACATAAACTTATCCTTGTCTCCAGTCATGTGCTTGGAACATCCACTATCTATATATCAGGGGTCTTTTTGTTTTTGAGTTGAAAGTACTAGACCACATTTTTCACTATCTTTCTTTTTCCATGTGCTAGAATTTCTAGCTAAGGGATTTATCCTTGTATATGCCTTGTAATTCTTCAGATGGCAGTTTGTAGCTTTGTGGATGAAGTTATGATAGTTATAACATTCGAGCTCATTGTTCAATAGGTCAAAGTTATTGGTGATACACTATCTACTCATTGGCTGCTTAGTTCTATGCTGCAAGGATTGTTTATTTCTTGACCTCCTCAGTTGCATGTCTCTAAACTTAATTTGATAATTTGCAATCTTATGACCAAAATTAGAATAGTAAAAACAATAACCATGGAATAAATTTTCGTACCTAAAGGATGGCCTTCTTATTGGAATTTGTTGCTCCATCTTCTAATATCTTTGTTTTTTATCAGGGATAATCTTGTCTTGATTAACTTTTGGTATCATAGTACTACCTCTTCTTCCAAGGCTTCACATCTTGCTTTCTTCTCTGATAACTGTTGTTTCAAAATGTCCTCTATTTTATTCGCCTCTTCTAGTTCTACTTTTAGCAGGGCAAAGCATTCATTAGGTTTTTTACTGTCTTTCTCGAATTGTATCACCAATTGTTTTTTCTTTTTCTTCTTAGATCTGATTCTATCAATTTCTTCTAGGGCACTGATCAATTCTCCTTCCAAGTCAACCACATCCTCTTCATCATTAACATCACTTCCTGTGATTTTATTATCATAATCCTCTTTGGCCATTAGCATAAATTCATTAACCTTATCTTCACAAGAAGAGTCACTATCTATGTCTCCTAAAGAGTCATCAATGTTTGCACATAAAATTTTGTTTTTACCACATCTCTTGGATTTGTACTTCTCTTCACCTTCAAAATTCTGGTCCTTCTTCTTGTGTGGAGACTTAGATGAAAAGTGACCTATCTTTCCATAGTTAAAAAAATTTAAGGGCAACTTGCCTTGGTACCTTCCTGATCCTTTCTTTAGTCTTCTCACAAATTTTGCTTCAATTTCATCAGTCTCAGAATCCTCATTCTTATCTTCTTTAAATGATGCTTATCTAGAGGTGGGTTTATATTTAACTATCCTCATTTCATATGCAGTCAAAGTTCCTAGAATTTGATCAAAAGCCAAAGCTTTTAGATCATTAAGTTCTTCTATAGCAGAAACCTTTGGGTTGAACCTATCTGGCAGAGATCTCAAAATTTTCTGAACTAAAGAGGCTTCCTCATTTTTTTCACCAAGTGCTTTCATTGCATCTACTAGTTCTTCGACTCTTAGAAAGTACTTCCCCACAATTTCATCCTCTTTCATCTTTAGAGGTTCAAACTATACTCTATAGGTTTGAATCTTGGTGTCCTTTATCTTTTCATTACCTTCATAACTACTAATGAGTTTGTCCCACATTTCTTTGGCATTTTCTAAGTGCATAACTTGTACAAATTCTTCTTCTACAAGCCCACTCAGAATAGCATTCATAGCCTTAGCATTGAAGCTGAATTCTAGCTTGTCATCCTTATTAGCTAGTACAATCGGCTTTACATAACCAGTCTCTACCACATCCCAAACATCTACACCTAAAGACATTATGTAGGTTCTCATCCTAACTTTCCAGAAGGCAAAGTTTGTTCCATTGAACAAGGGGGCCTTATTGGTTGAAATTCCTTCATGGCTAGTCATGTTTAAGCTCTAGGATCTACCCTTAGATAAAAGGAACTGCTTTGATACCAATTGTTGGACAACTGAAAGGGGGGGTGGATCAATTTTTACTGTGCTTAAACAATTATGCCCATTGTAAACTCTTTACAACACACTCAATGATGATCACAATAATGCAAGGAAGTAAGCAATAGAATATTCAACATCAATCGCACACACAAAATATACAGAGAAATATATTTTCTGAGGAAACCCATAAAGAGAAAAACATCTTCTTCTTGATATGATAAGTAGTCATTATTTTCTGTAAATTATCATTCTTATGAGCTCCAATTCCTTCTGAGGCTACCACCTCTGTTTTACAAGAAACAACTTGTTGAGATTGCCAACTCTCTAGTTTCTCTAGCACCCACTAGAAGGAAGCACCAACTCCATGAGTGTTCCAACACCAACTGGATGGAAGCACCAACTTCCAGTTACACAGGCACTAACCTGTATAACGGAGAACAATAGTTCTACTTTGCACCACCCTACCACCCTAGTTTTTCTGGCTGCAACCATATGGAAGCTACAACTCCCTGTGTTCAAGCACCCACTTAAAACTCTAAGGATAACATTCCTCCCTAGCACCTCCCTACCACCCTGAAATATAAATATTTTCTCTTCTTTAAATTTATCACAGTGATACAATATTTATCAATGGCTTACCAATCTGATCACTATTCTGGTACACTTCTCTGCTCTACTTGCATCAATGTCTTGTTGCGTGCATCTTCTTGAGCTTACTGATCTTCTACCCTGTCTCTGCATGCACACCTCGAATTTCTCTTCCTCTTGCAGATATGTCTTTCTTCTACGCTTTATGCTCTGTGTATCATTCCATTCTATGCGTTATTACTCTTCTATGTGTTTCAGCTCATGCACACAACATACTTCTACTCACATGAATAAATCTCAATAGAAGCAACCATCTCTTCTCTATTCCATGTATATTTATCATGCTACACTAGTACATATGGGTGGATTATTCCACAAAATTTTTCCACGTTTCCATTAGTTTCATATTTTTTTTAAACAGGGTGGGATTTTTGTTGATATTGCCACGAAAGTTCGTCACAATATTCACGAATAGGTTATTTTAACCTAGTCGGGATTTTCGTCCCTATTGCCACGAAATTTCGTGGCAATAACGATGAACTTTCGTGGCAATAGTGACGAAAATTTTGCCTATCTCATTGGTCAGTGTTAATGGCTAGTTGAGTATTTGATCTATATATACCTGACTTTAGGAGACTTTGCGACACAATTCCTATAGTTGCGACACTAATCTTGGCTTTTGTTTGAGCTGTTTATTTTTTCCGTCACCCACCGGTTGAACAAATCCAATTCTCGATATACATAGCTCATATTTTGAACTTGCAAGGTTAATATGTTATTTTTTATTGATGTACGCATTTAACTTGTAAATTTTTGTTCAAATATCCAAATTTCATGTAGCTTGTTTTTTCCTTGATAATATATTATATGTGTAG
>ML784463.1:32411-59509 GCA_009831015.1 Picea engelmannii | reverse complement strand
AAAAAAATCAAACTAAAAAAACTACACTTTCACACTCATAGCTACACACACGCAGAGTGGAGAGGAGCACGAGAGAAGGAGGGAGAGGAGCACGTGAAAAGGAGGGAGAGGCACACTGAGAAGGAGGGAGAGGATCAAGGGAGAAGGAGGGAGAGACGCACTGAGAAGGAGGGAGAGGAGCACGGGAAAAGGAGGGAGAGGCGCACGGAGAAGGGGGGCACACAGGAGGAGGGCACATCAGAGGAGGGCATATGGTTTTGAGGGAGTACCAGAGGAGGGAACACGGCCGGAGGAGGGAACATGGTTTTGAGGGCGCACCAGAGGAGTACACACACAGAGGAGGGTGCATGGGAGGAGGGCACACGCAGAGGATAAATATGGTTTGACTTCTTTTTCCTATCACTTGAGTGTGCATGCTAATTGTTTGATGAAATTATTGATAGAAATATGGTTTGATGAAATGTAATGGTTGTATGGATTTTTTCATAATGGGCTTGCAGGGTTCCCAAATATCACTTCCCAAGCTCAACATTCTTACCATGTGCCAAAAATTGTCACTATCTTCTATGTAATTCAAATCTTCCCTAAAATAGAGCACACATGTGAGCTAAGTCATCCTTTTAAAATGCACATATATGGTTTTATATTAATGTGAAATATATAAATAAAGGTGGAAACTTGTAGTCCTTCATATGAATAATGACATCTTGAAATCTGGCACTCCAACATCACCTTTAGATGAGAGAAACAAGATGGCCCAAATGGCACTTTAGGCCTTTTTCTAGCACTTCAAAACTTTCCTGCCTAGATTTGTAAAATGCACTTAATGCCCATAAAAAATTCTTCTAGAGAAATCCAACTATTCTAGGTTTAACAATATTTACATCCTCACAAAAGCGATGTGTCAAATTTTCTCCAAGAATATTTTATCATCATTGATTTCAATAAAATTGGTAATTTTTTGCCAATATTGCAAGTTTTCTAGCAGTTTTTGAAATGAAAATAAAGTTGATAAAATTTTGTTATGGAAACAAAACAACTATGCTAGGTTATATTAATTAGGTTTCCTCACAAAACCCATGTGCCCTAATTTTAGTTCTCTGCTCCAAATTCCTTTCCATAAATTAAAAGTCCTCAAATTTGGTCATTTTCAAGAATTTCAAGATGGGATGATTGAGTATTGGAAGTAGGGGTTTTCAAACTCTGATAATAGATAATCTGAAGGACATCATCATCATTGTGCACCTCATCATTGACTACTTGTATCATCTATTAGGACTTTGGGGGTGGATCTTTGAATGAAGGACAATATTGTATATTGAGCCCACATAAGTAACAACATACTTGACCTCGGACACTAAAGATACAATTGTTGGGAATGTTTCCCCATACCCCACCATAGAAGAGCTACCTCATTTATCTTGGGCTTGATACACACTGTGTTCTTTTCATGACTCCTTGTATTAGTGTCTTATCTTAATGTTTTCCTAATCATCCTAGTCTCCTTTGCAATCCAAAAAATAGCCTTGGTTTTTCAAGTTGAACTTGGAGTTGTTTTAATAGTGCTTAGTGGTATTGGATGTGCCAAAAAAGTCGAATATGTTCAACTTCTGTAGGTTCTTGTCTCTTTTACTAGGTTTCCCATTATCACTATATTGTTTTCCCTCCTTTGTTTGCTTCAATTAGGGTCACTTGGATTCGATAAAAAAATTCTAGACCCAATCCTCTTTTTGTGGTTCTTTATAATGTGCATTGGGTTCCATGTCATATTCCATTTCTTTGTTCATGTTTAGGGTTTCTTGATATGATTTCGACTTGTTTTCTTAAACATGATTATTTATTAGTTTAGAGTTTGGAGTTCAAAGCCAATCCATGCATACAAGTTCCTAGATATTATATTTCCACTTACCAAAAAGATCCTTCAATACAAAGTTGTATCATTGTACCATTTCTCCCTTCAAGCATCTAATACTTCTCAACTTTGTAAATGCCAAATTCTCAGTATATAGATATCCATCTAGTACTTCCTTGAACTAATTGACTACATCATCCCAACGTCACAAATCTAGTTCCTTGTTATATCTCTAATAGCATTTGAATATGGTGCCTCATAATGTACCTTTGAATGTGATCCACTAGGTGGATAGGTTAATGATTTTATCAACTTCCCAATGGGTATTACAAGAAAATATATGATCATTCAAACCCCTAGTGCCATCAAAATTCGACAACTTTGATATATGACATTGACACTTATTTTTAGCATTGTTCTACTTCTTCTCCTTATTACATAGGTCTAGGTATATCTCTTTGAATACATCACCCTTTACTCTTGACAACCTTCCTCAATCAATTGGATTTTTCTAATGATGCTTTAGGTGAGTCAAGCTTTTGGTCTATGTATTCTTGTTTAGAGTCTAACACATGTTTGAAATTGGTCTCTATTATTTGAAACTCTTTAGACATTCCCTCCCCATTTGTTAGTGATGCCTTAAAGGTTGTCTCACCATCATGGTGTCATCCTTTTGATCCTTGAGGTATTGTGCCATTGCATTATTATTGTTTTCATAAGTGATAGGATCATTTTTTATAATTGTACCCATGGATTATCAAGAGTTATTTGTAAACATAAGGTGTAAAGGAGGCCACTTCCATGAAGTGGAATCAATATTCATTCACTTTCTACCATTCTCAAGGTGTGGCAATACTTATTCTTTCTATTCTTATGCATAGGTTCTACCAAAAATCTCATATTCTCAAAATCTCATAATCTCAAAATCTCATAGGTTCTATTCTTTCTATTCTTTGAAGTTAGTGTTTTTTCTTAGTCCCAAACCATGCTTCAAGCATAGGTTCTACCAAAAATCTCATATCTAATATTGAGTCGTTCAATTTAAGTAAATTAGTGCCATTGGAAAGAGGACATAGTAGGGTATTATAGGTCCAAATCTTGAAGTGCTATAGGTGTAATGCGATAGGGCATACAAGTTCACTCCCCTAAAACAGGGAAGAAATAAAAGGTTTTGGCAATTCCACTATACCATTCCCTTGGAAGATCCAAATTCCATGGCATCAATGGAAGACTATAAAGGATATATCATATTACATCCTATACAAGTATAATCAATAGAATATTAGAATTGATAAGGCCATAACAAGTGCAAGGTTGAACAATAAAGAAAACCCCAAATTAGGGCTCTACAAAGTCTATCAACTAATAATTATTATAAATTTTGATTGGAAGCTCATTTAATGATGATTCAAAAGGGGTTAGAAAGATGAATCATAGAAAATATATGGGCATCAATTTTGGTACATTTGAGGATATTTTCTTGAAAAGGGACCATTAGCATGGGAAGAAACAATACTATATTTGTAGAAGAATCAACAGACTATGTAAGAATTTTCCAAAACAAATAACATACCAAGAGAAATTATGGAATACCATAAATTTACTAGCTCTTCATCGTCCATCCCAAACCAATGATGTCACTACCATTAAAATCACACACATTCTATGAAAAAAATTCTTGTATTAAAACAATAGTTTGGATCAATCCTCTTATATATCTTAAGACCCAATCCCCCCCATAGAGCACTCCCCTCTATCAGAGAAAAAGATTATTAGCTTACAAAAACCCAACACAATATAGCCCAAGAGCCCTCCCCTCCATGTCATTACCTTACAAAACCCCAACACAAAATAATTGATGCAGTAATATTATGTTTTCCACGAGACTCTTCCAAGACACTATGATTGTGACATTTCTCCAGTTGATTGTTCTAATTTGATACTAGGTCTCCCATGCAACCAACAATGTAGGGATCTCTATGATGATAAAATTAATACATATACTCTCTTCAAATATGGAAAAGAATATAAATTAACCATTTCTACTATTTCTCTTTCTCACCCTATCACATTTCAACAACTTAAAACATGCATAAATGTATATCTTTACATGTTCTTCCTCCAATGGCTAAAGCCACACCACTTATCTGACAATCCCTTCTCCCACTCGACCTCAAAACCGTAAATTCACTAGTTTTTCATCCTACAAACAAAACCAAGGACACAAATTCTAATAAAGTCACACATTATGTGACAGATTGTCATATATTAAAACATCATGTTGGATCCTGACATCCTTTTCACAAATTCACAAGTTGTTCATCCTCCAAACCAATCAAAGACGTCACTTCCAATAAAGTCACACATCTTGTGACAGATTGTCACGTCTTAAAAAATCGTGTTGGATCAATCTGTTTAGACACCCCCCATAGAGCCCTCCCCTCCAACATTATTGCCAACTCGAACCTTTCCTCCATTCCCCACCAGCCACTAAAGGTGCTTTCCAAATATGTGAAATTCCAGGATCATGGATTTTCAAACTATCGATCCCCACTTGAACTCTTTGATAGGTCTCAAATCCAGTTCTCCATTGAGTGTCGGGTGATATGCAAATATATGCAACTTTATGCAACTTATATGCAAATATATGCAACTTTATGCAACTTATATGCAACTATATGCAACTTTATGCAACAATGCAACTTATGCAACTATATGCAACTATATTGCAACTATATGCAACTATATTGCAACAATTTCGTATGCAACTATATGCAAATATGCAACTATATGAAACTATGCAACATGCAACTTATGCAACTTAAGCAACTTAAGCAACTTTATGGAACTTATGCAACTTTATGCAACTTTATGCAACATGCAACTTAAGCAACTTTATGGAACTTATGCAACTTTACGCAACTTTATGCAACATGCAACTTTATGCAACAATGCAACTTATGCAACTATGCAACTATATGCAACTTATGCAACTATGCAACAATATGCGACACATGCAACTATATGCAACTATATGACAATTTCATATGCAACTATATGCAAATATGGAACTATATGCAACTATCCAACTATATGGAACTATAAGCAACTTTATGCAAAAATGCAACTTATGCAACTATATGCAACTTTATGCAACTATATTGCAACTTTATGCAACTTATATGCAACTATATGCAACTTATGAAACTATATGCAACTATATTGCAACAATTTTGTATGCAACTATATGCAAATATGCAACTATATGCAATTATGCAACAATATGCAACTATGCAACATGCAACTTATGCAACTTAATCAACTTTATGGAACTTATGCAACTTTACGCTACTTTATGCAACATGCAACTTTATGCAACAATGCAACTTATGCAACTATGCAACTATATGCAACTTATGAAACTATGAAACTATATGCGACTTATGAAACTATATGCAACTTTATGCAACTATATTGCAACTATATGCAACTTATGCAACTATATGAAACAATGCAACTATATGCAACTATATGCAAATATGCAACTTATCCAACTATATGCAACTTTATGCAACAATGCAACTTATGCAACTATATGCAACTAGAGCCATGAACAATGCCTCAAAGTACCATACAAAAACTCTAGAGGGGTATCCTTGGCCTCAGTAGGATATTTTGAGCGCTAGGTATGGGTCTTGGGTCCTTAGACAAGATCGAGAGAGGAAACCCCCTCCTTCCATCCCATTGTCTCCTCTCAGGTTCAATACCTTCATAGTCTTCCATATAGAAGACCAAAACCCTTTCCTTTATAGTTTGTACAACTCCATAAAAACCATTATACCCTATGCATACAATGGATTAAACAATAACTTGATCATCTTGTAATATCTATCACAACCAACCCCAACATTATTGCCAACTCGAACCTTTCCTCCATTCCCCACCAGCCACTAAAGGCACTTTCCAAATATGTGAAATTCCAAGATCATGGATTTCCAAACTATCGATCACCACTCAAACTCTTTGATGGGTCTCAAATCTAGTTCTCCACTGAGCGTCGAGGGATATGCAAATATATGCAACTATATGCAAATTTATGCAAAAATGCAACTTATAATTGCAATGGATAAGTGTGGCAATTTCAACTTTATGCAACTTATGCAACTATATGCAACTGTGTTGGTACCAAAAACATATATTGGCACGATAACTTATCTTCTTGTTTTAACGAATGTAGGTACCACCAAATAGGTATTTGTTGGATCTATCTTCCTCGAGTGATGATCAAGATATACTAAGAGAGGTTGAAAGTGTGGTGTGTTGTACTAGATCTACCGGTTCTAGATCAACTAGGTTGGAAAAGGTAAGGAGAAGATTTTGTATACGCATGAAATTTTTTATTGCCAACGGAGGGTCGTGGAATTATAATGCTGAGAGCATAGGTGACATTGAGTTTCCCTTGAGGTATAAACATCTAGTACAATTATGGGCACCTAAGGAGCTACCTGAAGTGGACACAGATTTCTTCATTGGTGGGAGGATGTATCACATTGCTCCTTCATCCTGTTGACGAGCGAAAACGATCGTCCATCAATTAAGAGAGTGGAACCGGTCCGGGGTTGTCTAATAACCCAAGCCATTTGGAATGGACCACCCTGATGAGTTTAACGGCTCCGTTGGCCGCCCTAAGGTCTCGTATGGAAACCAAAGAGAAATGATTTGAGCTAAGAAATCTAAAGGGAAACTAGAAACTAATAAACAAAGATAAAGAACTAAACTAATAATGGAAACTAGAAACTAATAAAGCAATATAAACCAACTACACTAATCTAACTAGAAATTACTAACTACTTATATATACAAGATACTAACTAGGATTATAATAACTCAAATCAACTACTTAATTATCAGCTATGATGTTCCTTATTCACAAATATACAATATGGACAAACTACAGATTTGATTAAAACCTGCAAAACTAATGTGATTGCTACCCTGAGACAGCCAAGGGTCTCTTTTTGATTTTTTGTATTTATGAAAAAGAAATAAAGCTAACTGAAATTAAACAATCTAATGTATATTTCTGAAATTAAACAATGTAATATAAGTCTAACTAAAATATCATTTATATTATACTGATTAATCAAAGCAATAAACACCTAACTAATTGACCTGGAAACGCTCCAAGTCTGCCCTGTGCAAGATGACTTCTTAAGCTGGTTGGAGGAAGAAATTCACACCATTTAGTCCTTAAGCCTYTYGAAAACGATCAKCTATGCTRMTTCTTGAAGTATGTTACAGGACAAACAAGACRTAAAAGAAATCATAACAGTTTTATGATGATAAATCTYCTGCAAAAGGGAAACCTATWRYGCAKAAAACTTATRTAACAATTCAGCCTACGAAGAAGACAAAGCTATCATTCATAAAATGAATCAACAACTGTTATGTTCTTTATTTCCTTGGAAGCAACAAGATATGTATAACAGTAAGAAATTATATCACTTGTATTTGATTCAGATAACAAAGTAATACTAAACCATAGACAGAATGATATACAAAACTTGGAACAAAGTGTCGATATATTGAAAAGAAAAAACTATAACAACGCATCAATTCTGCTCCAGTTTGAATAAGAATTACATATCCTTTTTCTTCCAAAACTAATGATGTTCCTCAATATTTCAAAACCATAGTTTTATATAAGTTTCTCACAAGGAAAAACATCCTTGTGAATAATAGTAAATAGTTTACACAATTAGGGAATAATCCCCCAAAATCTCTTAAACTAAGCAACTAAAAATGTAAGTGAAATCTTCAAGATATCTTCCAACTGCTCCTCACATCTACTACCAATTCGGATTTTCCTGTAATAGACATAAAGATCAAGTTAGAGGAGTATTTTATTAAAGAAATAATAAAAAAAATGACTCTATAGACTTAGCTACAGAATCTCCTGATTCTGTAGCTGGTCTAGAATAATAAATAGGACCAGATAAATAATCAAAATCAAATCGAATCCAATCATTACAGATTACAAATGATTTAAGAAAAATAAATTGTTTCAATCAAACCAAACCGAATAGTCTACAATCGGGACAGAGTAGGAATACTCTGTTTTCCCAACCGTTATAAAATTGCATCAAATCTTAACAAGATTGTTTCATGAATGAGATAAAACAAGCATTATTGGTTTGCACAGGATCCAAATCATTTAATCAAATAGCCAAAAATGGTCACGATAAACATGCATAACTCTATCCACAAATTTAGTCATAGACATTACATGCTGGATTTCCAACAGTTCATAGATATGGTCACAACTGTCATCGACTAGTTATAGTAACGAATTGATGATTTTTTATTAAAATCACAATGCATAACCAGCCTTTATTGGAATCGAATGGAATCATATCAGCTCAAGGATCTATACACAACCACTGGACAGAGATAGAATTTAGAGATTCATGAACTGAACATTAATCCATATCAATCTTCACAGAGTTAATAATAGAAACAACATCGTAACCTCAACCAGAATCCAATTCGAATAAGTTGCAATCAATGAGAATCAAATCATTTGCGATTTGGTTATGTATCAACAGAGAAATACGAAATTTGTTCGAATGAGAATGGAACAATTACCCATTTATCAATAATATTCATATCATAACCAATTCGATTTATATCATTGACTGTATTCAAAATTCGGGATACCAATCAATAGGCTATTTTTGTAACAGCTTGTATTATCAACAGATCATCGAGCTAATTTTAAACAATCACATCTATTCTATGATCTATCAAACCAAACTAAATCCAATTGAATTTCAAATGATAATCAAAACTATAACAAACATTATATACAGCGAAGCATGCTTTATGAAACAGAGCAAGAAAAATATGTACAAAGAGCAATATAAATGAGAAAAGTACCATCACAACTGCTGGGTCTTATGTCAATTTTGAATTGATAATTGCAGTGGCAGACTCGACGTTTTTGAACAGGACTGAGCCCGTGGTTCGTTGCTTTTTATCGGAAGGTTGCACCTTTGCATTCTTACCAGTGAGCGTGGCCACTTGGTTTTCCAATTCGTGAATCCTGGATTGTAATGTAGGTACATCCAGATAGTATCTTTCAATCCATAATCTACATTAATCACAAGGTACAACAACAGGCTGACCAGCAGAGGGTTCTGATGATTCCCCAAGGGTTTCATGGAACGGCTCAATACCAGGAAAGTCAGGGTTACCCCACAGACAAGGAGGGAGGTTCCTAATGAAATCGTGAGGCGGTTTGCTACACAATCCCTTGGAGTAAGGATATTCTTCAGAGAGAAATCATTCAATGTATGAATCAGAGTCCTCGCTAACCTCGATGGGCTCTGTTTTGGCAGGAAGTTTAGACTTGTTCCTCGCCATGCGAGAGATCAATCTTGCATTTTTCTTGCCTCGAGTATCAACTCCAGTCTTTGCTCTAGTCTTTCGGGTTGTAGCTTTAGTAGCTTTAGTTTGTTTTGGCACAGACTTAGGCAAATTTGTAGGTGACTCGGGCTTAGGTCTAGGTAATAAAACATCATAAGGCACAGGGGTAGATTTACTCTCGGCCACCACGGACTTATCTACCTGTGGAGGGTTTGACTCACCAAAACCATTACGGCTGAGGAACTCATGCCAAGAATCACGACGCAACCCTAACTCGTAGACTAAAACCATTTTGATCAACCCAACATGGAAGAGGCTTGTGTCAACCTGGCTATGCTTGTATCGTTTAGCCATTTTGAACAGACTTCGGTGCAGATAGTAAGGCATACTTAGTTCAAAACCGATGAAAACCATTAATAAACGCAAATGGAATAGGAAAATAAACCCATACCTGCCTTCACAGGTAAAAAAACGTTTGATAATCATCAAGAGATCATACCAGCAGGGTTTCAACATCTTTGCAGGTAATCCTCTATCGCACGATTTCACTGTGCGTGATTGGAACAGTAACGCCCATGGGACATCATCTACCTTACAACTTTTCGACCATTTTTGTCCCTTGGTAGGTAAGCCAGTTGCCAGACTGAGAAATTCTTCAGTAATTTCAAGCTGGACATCTCCCACTTTGGCTCGGCAGCCATCAAACGATAACGCAAATTTCCGAGCCACAGCGAGATCAAAGCCATCAAACTTCTTTATGAAAGCAAGCCACCCATGTTTTTCTAGGTCACTACATGCACCACTAAATGTCAACAGTGCTTGGCACCCATTAGGTTCGGCCCTTACGACAGGAGCCATAACCTCTGTACATGGTAGGGTTCAAACTAAATGAAACAATGCACCGAGTTGAAAAACGATGGGTTTGAGGGTTTCAAAGCTCGAATAGACCGGAATTAACTGCATGCATGCGAAGGTGGTGGGATTACCACCGTCATGCACTGTATTAATTGACTGAGTACAGTGTTGTTAAAACCATAATCTTTTAAGCCATGCGTATTGGCCAGCAACTAAGTGTGTAATCATATTAACGTGCCAGTCAACCGGACCAGGATCAATACCATGCGTTATACTCATGCCAAGTGTACAGTTTGATACAAACACCATATCCATTGTGTCAATCAATCGTTCAATCACAAAATTAATCAATGCCAATACATGATTTGGAACCATCGAATCATTCAACGTATTATCAACTTACCAAATGATATACCAAGCATTAATCCAATATGATTAATCTATGCGCCTCCAAACCATTGTTTGAATTGACTTCATAAACTTACCAATGTAGTCATTGCACATTGAAGTGTTTATATTCCAAAGCCTTGAGAACATTATGATCCAAAATTATTCATATAATAATTGAGTGAAAAGTCCATAGCAATAAGGATAAAAGCAATAAGACCAAATCCATTACAACTTTCATAAGATCAGAATGAAAACAATCAATTTTATGCCCAAAGGCTTAGCAATCAAACAAATTCAAATGCGCAATCAAGGTAATATAATGCTCAAAGATATAAGTTCGAGAAAACCTTTAGCAATCATGTAATAAACCAGTGATCAAGTGTCTTTTGGAGAAATTGATAAAAGACAACTACAGTCCAAACGATGAGAGAGGTATTTTCACACTTACAGTTTTGAAAATCAAATTGAGAACACATTGCAATTGTCGTAAAAATGAGACAAAAATCTTGAAGCACAATGCGATGATACTTTGTCTTTAATCAGACAAGGGGTGTAGGTAGCGTTTTATAAGAGCAATTAAAAAAATGGTTGGCTGCCAACAATGGCGACACGCTGGGTGAAGCAGTTATCTCTGTCATAAGCAATGAATTCAGAACAGGGTAGCAAAGAAAAATTCAACTTGAAAGAACAACAAAAAATCGTACTACATCATCATCAACTATCTTTTCCAGCGATGTTTTAAAAGATGCAAACCAGCAACAGTCTTAAAGATCGGCAAGTCATGATTTTTATGATAATGTCTTCAATATTGTTGGCATGGCCACTGCTGCCAGCAGGCATTCATAGCCTCGACAGGGTTGCCATTTAACCCACTTAGATATCTTTATCCTGTCAAGAATCTCTGGATTAGAATAAAGGACATTTAAAAGAGGTTTTCTTGTAATCTTACATAGATTTTCATGTACTCGACATTGGTTCACTGCCAGCAGGCCTGTTCAGTACCCCGACGAAGTTGTCTTGGCGCCATGTTTGCATTGCCCCGCTGCCAGCGGACTTGTTCAGTATCCCGGCAGGTTTACAAACACTTCCCACAGCTCTTATTAATATTTTATTTTGTTTTTCTTTTATAGATAGCTGAGCGGGGTGACGCTAAAAAATCTTGATATTTTGTCAGATTTTTCTTTTCTTTTTTTTTCTTTTTTTTTTGACCTCATCAGAATTTTTTTTTAAATGCTGTCCTTATTCAGCTCCAGAAATGTTTTATTTCTAAAACAACTTACTATGACAGGGAGACATCCTTTTGAGTCATTCCTTTACGGAAAAGGGACAGCGTAAAAAGATAAAGATAACCATGACAAACTTCACTTAGAAACTGAGATAGTAAACTTCTTTCAAACAACATTTTCCAATATCATTTTAAGAAATATACATCATTGATGTTTGTACAATCTTTCGGAAGTTATTTCAGCGAAGAGATTTTTCTATGGCCTATGTCTGAATGACTTAGTGTGTAAGCATGCAAATGTTTCAAAACACACAAAAACACATCAAACTGATCAATCAAATTAAAAAGAAAACAAAGGAAAAAATAAAAAGAAAAAGAAGTATTTACATAGTATACAAAAGGATAAAAATCAGGCAAAGTATATTTTCAGGACTTGGCCATTCACCGGGTAGGTGTCAAGCTGCCCTTCAAGACTCTGCAAACAAAAAGAACTAGGACCCAACTTTTCAGCAATCAAGAACGGCCCAAGCCACAAATTTTGGAATTTAGTGTGTTCTCCCTTCCCTTCGTGTGGTTTGTCCCACTTCAAGACGAGATCGCCTACTTCAAAATTTCTATCAGAAGTAGAATTAGAATCAAACTAGATTTTAATCAGTTGTTGATGTTTATTTATTTTATGCTTGGCTTGGGTTCTTACTTCTTCTAACTTCATCAGAGCGTTGATGCGGCTTTGTAAACGGGGACATTCTTCTTCTTGAACTTTTTGTGACAATTGGAGCGAAGGAAGAAGAACATGAGGAGGTAAAATGGCTTCTCTGCCATAAACAAGGAAGAAAGGGGAATTACCTATAGCAGCTTTGGGTGTTACCCTATCAGCCCATAATGCATTCAGCAGCGCGTTGTGCCAATTTTTGTGATTCTCAGCCACGGTTCTCTTGATAATCTTGATCAAGTTCTTGTTGGTTGACTCTGCTAGGCCGTTGCCCTGGGGGTAATAACTAGTGGAGTACTTCAGCTTTATTCCTTTTTCTAAGGCGAACTCACTCATTTCAAGAGAAGAAAAATATGAAGCGTTATCAAAGACTAGACAATCAGGGATGCAAAAACGAGTAATGATATGCGAGTTAAGGAAAGCAATCACCTGACTTGTGTTAACAGTTTTTAGCGCGGCGGCTTCAGACCATCGAGTAAAGTAATCAGTGGTTGTTACAATGTATTTGTGCTATTGTGAGGATGGAGGGTTAATAGGACCAATGATATCAAGGCCCCATTGCTGGAAAGGAGAATCAACTGTAATGGGTTGCAAGGGGAAGGCTGGTTTTTGCAATCGCCTTGACGCTTTCTGACAAATAATACATTTTTGGCACAAGGCGTGGGCGTCTCTAAAAAGCATTGGACAATAATAATCATCTCTTAAGACTTTATGAGCAGTGGTATCGCCACCGAAGTGACCACCAGCTTCACCTACATGCAACTCGAGCAAAACTTTCTCTGCTTCGTCCTTCTCGAGACAACGCATCAGTACGCCATCAAAATTCTGACGAAACAGTATACCATTAACTAGATGAAAGGAGGCAGAATTGAGTCTCAATGCTCTTCTTTTGGCAGGGTTAAGGTGACGAGGTGCTGATCCATGTTGAAGACAGTGTCTAATATCGTCGTACCAAGGAATCACTAGGTTTTGTGCACAACAAACTATACTTTGATCGCGTTGTTCTAGGTCTGACGCATCACTATCTTCCTTTTGTTCAGTTTCTGAATCAACTACCAATTTACACAACCCTTGGCCTCTCACGACCTGAGCTGGGGTGATTTCTAGGTCAAACTCCTGTAAGGAGGTAACCCAGTTGGCTCTTTTCTCTCCTAACTCTTTTTGCACCAACAAGTTCCTAACGGCAGGGTAGGGAACAATGACCTTCGTCCTCGACTTCAAAAGATATGACCAGAAATGCTTAACTACCTTGAAGACAACGTAGGCTTGCCGATCAATCACTGGGTAGTTAAGTTCAGCACCTTTGAAAGAGGAGCTCATAAAGGCGATGGGTACTTCGTTGTTTTCAGAGTTATTTTGAGTAAGGACCGCAGCATAGGAATGATCAGAGGCAAAAGTATAAAGTGCGAAATCTTGAGAGAAATCGGGGCTCATGAGAGACGGAGAATCAATTATGGCCTTCTTTATATCGTTAAAATCTTTGTTTTCAGTGGGTCCCCAATGATATTGGGTGTCCTTCTTAATCAATTTCTGGAGAGGCCTGACCATTTTCGGAGAAACTGGGGACAAATCTTCTCACGAAATTAATCTGGCCAAGGAAGGACTGCATGGATTTCTTGGAAGTGGGTGGAGGAAGTTTGGCAATGACCCGTGTCCTCTCGGGGTTAATAATCATTCCATCACTAGACACGATGAATCCTAGTAGTTTACCCTGTTCTACCGCAAAAATGGACTTCTTCGGGTTCAAGTTGATGCCGAATTTACGACATCGTGGCAGAACGGCTCGTAAGTGAGCTAGATGATCGTCTTTGTTTTTGGAGTAAATGGTCACATCATCTAGGTAGACTACTACAGAGTGATTGATCAAGCCTCGAAAAGCAATATCCATTTCTCTCTGAAAGGTAGCACCGACATTAATCAATCCAAAGGGCATTTTGCGATAAGCATAAGTGCCCCACGGGGTACGAAAGGTAGTTTTTAATTGGTCTGAAGGAGACATTAAAACTTGGTTGTATCCGGAGAAAACATCCAATAAGGACAGCCTCTCGGAACCAGATACTTTTTGAAGTATCTGTTCCATAGGAGAGACAGGATAATTATCTTTATCAGACGCTTTGTTGAGGTTCCGGAAATCGACACAAAGTCGAATTTCCCTATTTTTCTTCTGCACTGGGATGAGGTTGGATACCCATTGAGTATGTCTAACAGGAAAAATTATTTTAGCACTAAGGAGTTTATTGAATTCTTTTTGTACGGTCGGTTCTAGTTTAGGATGCATTTTCCTCAGTTTTTGTTGGAAAGGCAAGGTTTGGGGCTTCATTGGAATAACATGTTTTATAATGTTAGGATCGAATGTCTTGAGATCTTCATAAGTCCAAGCAAAGACATCCTTAAATTCTTTAAATAATTTAACAAAAGCAGCTTTTTCTTGCTTAGAACATCCCAAGCCTAAGTTGATACACTGAGGGTTTTCACTAGTTCCCAAATTGACTTTTTCATATGACAACGAGGAACTGTTGGTTTTACAATTGACCATCTTTTTGAATTTATCTTCAAAATCATAAAAATTTTCTAATCTAGCAACAAATTTGGGCAAGGAATTTACCATATCCGATTGAGCTTCAGGAGGTTTTGGATTAGGTATTACCATAAAGTCATGCAGGTTATCATCATGCGTTTGTTCATCTATCACAGCTCCCTGGAAGGTTTCCTCCATGTGCAGAAAGTTAATGATCTGCTGATCATCATCGAATACTCTCTAGTTCATGATATTATCTGGAACAGATGGTCGAAACAAAATCTCCACGGAGAATGCAATTGGAGATAATCCCTCTGCGGGAAGAAGTTTAGAGGCAACATTAGCGAGTAGATCTGCTTCAGCATTACTTGATCTAGGAATGGAATTTATATTAAAAGAAGAAAATTCTTTTATTAGACTCCATACCTCAGATTGATAACACTTGAGATGCGGGGTAAGACAATGTATAGAATTTCTCACCTGCCTGACCACTATCTCCGAGTCGCCGAATACAACTAGATTTTGAATGTGCATGTCTAAGGCTTTTCTGAGACCTTGTAGTAAAGCCTTGTATTCTGCAACATTGTTAGTACATTCAAATTCTAATCTACAAGCCAATAATGTTTTGTTACCTGCGAGATCAATAATGATGTAGCCTGCGCCAGCTCCTTCTTTTGATTTGGAACCATCGAAATATAAAGGCCAAATTTGATTCTTATCAGGCTCACAGGATTGTTGGATAGAAGCTGTTGGTTGCGTATATGCTTTGATATCGGACCATTGCTGTGAATCGTCAATAGGTGAAACCTTACCCATGAAATTTCCGAAGTAGGTGTCCATTCCTTGGACTTCAGGTGACTCTGCAGGAGGTGTATATGGCTCATTGGGGTCATTCAATTCTGTTACCATGAACTTGAGATAACGCTCACGATTCACCCTGATCTTGTTGGGCTGGCCGTTTTCTGGAAGCCACAAGTGAGACCAGTCTATTGCGAAGTAGCCATGCAGCTGCTCCAACCAGTCCCTGCTCAAAAACATGCCATATACTTCTGGAATATCAACCACAATTATATCGATAACTTGATGAACTTTTAGGTTAGATGATAATCGAATCAAAACATTTTTCAATTCGCCCATAACTTTTACATCAGTTCGATCAAGTTGTATTATTTTCAAAGAAGATGGTTCTACTTCGGCGTTTATCTTTTGGCAGACTGACCAAGGAATCACATTTGATGATGCTCTTGAGTCAACCATGAAATTATGCACATTTCTGTTGAAGATTTCGAAAGTTAAAAGAAAAGGAGGAGCGTTCTTGCGAGTACTTAGAGTTGTTGCTTATGGTTTCTTACTCGCATTTTCTACTACTACTACTTTATCTGAATTATTTACACTACTTACATTGTTATTTACATTATTTACATTTGGTACAGGACGGCTTCCTTTGTCATGAGAACCAGGATTATCTTTTGTGGAAGTCTTCTGTGGCACTTTGCTTTGTACAACCTTACTACCATTTGAATTACCATTCTTGCCATTATCTAAAATATTTTGCAACATCTTCTGTAACAAGAATGGAAATTTCAACAACTCATAAATAGAAATGTTAGCCCGCAATTTATTAAGATCTTCGACAACATCATAATCTAATTTAGGTCTAGCATTACTCTGTTTAGTTTCTACTAATTTAGATGGATTTGAAGGTAAAGTTGTTGTGTTATCGGCAGGAGGTTTGTTTGCGGTCTTGCTCCTAGTATTGTAAGGGTGCACAGTCTCAAAGTTTGCTTGGAAGATACTGTCAGAGAGGTGACCGAAGATATTAGGAGAAGACTCTTCTTCTTGGGTAGTTTCCTATTCGACTTCCTCTTGAGGGATTTTAGGAGGTGCTAAGTCATCTTGGGGTCCTAGAATTGTCTGAAGAGCATATTGCAAACTTTCTAGGTTCAAGCCTTCGGGGTTTGGATTAGGTCGGCCGGTTTGAAAAGGCTTTCGGAAAGGAGGTTTGTAGGGTCCTTTACTCGAAGAGGCTTCCTCAGTTGACCTTTTTAAATCTACGACTTGATTAGATAACTTTTGTACAACTTTGGTTAAGTTTTCCAAATCAGAATTTTCGGATTGTGTTTTGTTTTGTGTAGGCCTGGGAAGAATCTAAATCTTTTTCTTAGAAGAAGAAACAATTTTAGTCTCGTTGCTAGAGGAATCTTTAAGGCTAAGTATATCTTTTTCAATTTGAGTAGCCTCTTCAAAGGCTTCTAACAACGTTGCCTTTTTGGATCTTTTCACCCAAATAGCTATGCTTTGATGTAGAGCTTTGGTGTAATAAGCTATCACAAGGCTTTCTGCAGGCATAAAGTCTGCAGGGATTCTATTCTTAAGGGTCAAAAATATTTGATTAAAATCCTTGACTTTTTCTTTAGCATTCATTTTTAAGTTTGAGAGATCCATGACTAAGACTTCCGGAGGTTTTCCATCTCCGAATTTTTCTAAGAAAATTGACTCAAACTTTTCCCAAGATACTATAGTATGAGGCTGTTGGGAAAAATACCAAGTGGACGCATTACCCTCAAAGGTGTAAGGGAACAACCTACAGACTACGTCTTCATATTCAACGTTGTGGAGTCTGATGTCTAACATAAATTTCTTGATATGGTCTTCTGCTATCTGTTTAGAATCGGGATCAAACTTAGTGAGCCATTTTTCTGGATGCTTAGGCAAAGGATGCTGAGGTCCAGGTACAACTACAGCATCATGGTCTAACTAGGGTCTAGCAGGGTTGTTCTGATTAGCCATTAGGGTAGTGGGTGTAGGAGGACGTGAAGGTGGATTGCCTTCGTCTAAAGAGGAATCTCCCCCTGAAGAGGAAGGAGATGAGGGAGGTGGTGAAGGAGGAGGAGAAGGAGGTATCCCAGGTCCTCCTGCAGCAGGATTTGTGTTCGAATCCGTAGGATTCACAGTGGGATCTATATCACCTAATTGTTCTCTGACTTCGGAGAAGTCTAGAGGTTGGCTCCACAGGTGATGTGGTTGCCTAAGGCTAGCAAAGGCTTTATGTGATTTAATAAGAGATTTCCTAAAAATTTCTTGTATATCACCGCCTGTAGGATTAGGGGTTGCTGGTTCAACTGTGATCTGAGGATCTTCGGTTGAAGTAGTTGTTGTTTGAGGGGGGATATTATCTTGCGAATGACTTCTAGTCACTATGGGTATGCGATTAGGTGGAGGAGGAGTCTTGCGACCACCTCGTGCCGTTAATTAAGTTCAGGCCCTCCTTCTAGCGCCATTTGTTGACGGGCAAAAACGACCGTCCGTCAATTAAGAGAGTGGAACCGGTCCGGGGTTGTCTAATAACCCAAGCCATTTGGAATGGACCACCCTGACGAGTTTAACGGCTCCGTTGGCCACCCTAAGGTATCGTATGGAAACCAAAGAGAAATGATTTGAGCTAAGAAATCTAAAGGGAAACTAGAAACTAATAAACAAAGATAAAGAACTAAACTAATAATGGAAACTAGAAACTAATAAAGCAATATAAACCAACTACACTAATCTAACTAGAAATTACTAACTACTTATATATACAAGATACTAACTAGGATTATAATAACTCAAATCAACTACTTAATTATCAGCTATGATGTTCCTTATTCACAAATATACAATATGGACAAACTACAGATTTTATTAAAACCTGCAAAACTAATGTGATTGCTGCCCTGAGACAGCCAAGGGTCTCTTTTTGATTTTTTGTATTTATGAAAAAGAAATAAAGCTAACTGAAATTAAACAATCTAATGTATATTTCTGAAATTAAACAATGTAATATAAGTCTAACTGAAATATCATTTATATTATACTGATTAATCAAAGCAATAAACACCTAACTAATTGACCTGGAAACGCTCCAAGTCTGCCCTGTGCAAGATGACTTCTTAAGCTGGTTGGAGGAAGAAATTCACACCATTTAGTCCTTAAGCCTYTYGAAAACGATCAKCTATGCTRMTTCTTGAAGTATGTTACAGGACAAACAAGACRTAAAAGAAATCATAACAGTTTTATGATGATAAATCTYCTGCAAAAGGGAAACCTATWRYGCAKAAAACTTATRTAACAATTCAGCCTACGAAGAAGACAAAGCTATCATTCATAAAATGAATCAACAACTGTTATGTTCTTTATTTCCTTGGAAGCAACAAGATATGTATAACAGTAAGAAATTATATCACTTGTATTTGATTCAGATAACAAAGTAATACTAAACCATAGACAGAATGATATACAAAACTTGGAACAAAGTGTCGATATATTGAAAAGAAAAAACTATAACAACGCATCAATTCTGCTCCAGTTTGAATAAGAATTACATATCCTTTTTCTTCCAAAACTAATGATGTTCCTCAATATTTCAAAACCATAGTTTTATATAAGTTTCTCACAAGGAAAAACATCCTTGTGAATAATAGTAAATAGTTTACACAATTAGGGAATAATCCCCCAAAATCTCTTAAACTAAGCAACTAAAAATGTAAGTGAAATCTTCAAGATATCTTCCAACTGCTCCTCACATCTACTACCAATTCGGATTTTCCTGTAATAGACATAAAGATCAAGTTAGAGGAGTATTTTATTAAAGAAATAATAAAAAAAATGACTCTATAGACTTAGCTACAGAATCTCCTGATTCTGTAGCTGGTCTAGAATAATAAATAGGACCAGATAAATAATCAAAATCAAATCGAATCCAATCATTACAGATTACAAATGATTTAAGAAAAATAAATTGTTTCAATCAAACCAAACCGAATAGTCTACAATCGGGACAGAGTAGGAATACTCTGTTTTCCCAACCGTTATAAAATTGCATCAAATCTTAACAAGATTGTTTCATGAATGAGATAAAACAAGCATTATTGGTTTGCACAGGATCCAAATCATTTAATCAAATAGCCAAAAATGGTCACGATAAACATGCATAACTCTATCCACAAATTTAGTCATAGACATTACATGCTGGATTTCCAACAGTTCATAGATATGGTCACAACTGTCATCGACTAGTTATAGTAACGAATTGATGATTTTTTATTAAAATCACAATGCATAACCAGCCTTTATTGGAATCGAATGGAATCATATCAGCTCAAGGATCTATACACAACCACTGGACAGAGATAGAATTTAGAGATTCATGAACTGAACATTAATCCATATCAATCTTCACAGAGTTAATAATAGAAACAACATCGTAACCTCAACCAGAATCCAATTCGAATAAGTTGCAATCAATGAGAATCAAATCATTTGCGATTTGGTTATGTATCAACAGAGAAATACGAAATTTGTTCGAATGAGAATGGAACAATTACCCATTTATCAATAATATTCATATCATAACCAATTCGATTTATATCATTGACTGTATTCAAAATTCGGGATACCAATCAATAGGCTATTTTTGTAACAGCTTGTATTATCAACAGATCATCGAGCTAATTTTAAACAATCACATCTATTCTATGATCTATCAAACCAAACTAAATCCAATTGAATTTCAAATGATAATCAAAACTATAACAAACATTATATACAGCGAAGCATGCTTTATGAAACAGAGCAAGAAAAATATGTACAAAGAGCAATATAAATGAGAAAAGTACCATCACAACTGCTGGGTCTTATGTCAATTTTGAATTGATAATTGCAGTGGCAGACTCGACGTTTTTGAACAGGACTGAGCCCGTGGTTCGTTGCTTTTTATCGGAAGGTTGCACCTTTGCATTCTTACCAGTGAGCGTGGCCACTTGGTTTTCCAATTCGTGAATCCTGGATTGTAATGTAGGTACATCCAGATAGTATCTTTCAATCCATAATCTACATTAATCACAAGGTACAACAACAGGCTGACCAGCAGAGGGTTCTGATGATTCCCCAAGGGTTTCATGGAACGGCTCAATACCAGGAAAGTCAGGGTTACCCCACAGACAAGGAGGGAGGTTCCTAATGAAATCGTGAGGCGGTTTGCTACACAATCCCTTGGAGTAAGGATATTCTTCAGAGAGAAATCATTCAATGTATGAATCAGAGTCCTCGCTAACCTCGATGGGCTCTGTTTTGGCAGGAAGTTTAGACTTGTTCCTCGCCATGCGAGAGATCAATCTTGCATTTTTCTTGCCTCGAGTATCAACTCCAGTCTTTGCTCTAGTCTTTCGGGTTGTAGCTTTAGTAGCTTTAGTTTGTTTTGGCACAGACTTAGGCAAATTTGTAGGTGACTCGGGCTTAGGTCTAGGTAATAAAACATCATAAGGCACAGGGGTAGATTTACTCTCGGCCACCACGGACTTATCTACCTGTGGAGGGTTTGACTCACCAAAACCATTACGGCTGAGGAACTCATGCCAAGAATCACGACGCAACCCTAACTCGTAGACTAAAACCATTTTGATCAACCCAACATGGAAGAGGCTTGTGTCAACCTGGCTATGCTTGTATCGTTTAGCCATTTTGAACAGACTTCGGTGCAGATAGTAAGGCATACTTAGTTCAAAACCGATGAAAACCATTAATAAACGCAAATGGAATAGGAAAATAAACCCATACCTGCCTTCACAGGTAAAAAAACGTTTGATAATCATCAAGAGATCATACCAGCAGGGTTTCAACATCTTTGCAGGTAATCCTCTATCGCACGATTTCACTGTGCGTGATTGGAACAGTAACGCCCATGGGACATCATCTACCTTACAACTTTTCGACCATTTTTGTCCCTTGGTAGGTAAGCCAGTTGCCAGACTGAGAAATTCTTCAGTAATTTCAAGCTGGACATCTCCCACTTTGGCTCGGCAGCCATCAAACGATAACGCAAATTTCCGAGCCACAGCGAGATCAAAGCCATCAAACTTCTTTATGAAAGCAAGCCACCCATGTTTTTCTAGGTCACTACATGCACCACTAAATGTCAACAGTGCTTGGCACCCATTAGGTTCGGCCCTTACGACAGGAGCCATAACCTCTGTACATGGTAGGGTTCAAACTAAATGAAACAATGCACCGAGTTGAAAAACGATGGGTTTGAGGGTTTCAAAGCTCGAATAGACCGGAATTAACTGCATGCATGCGAAGGTGGTGGGATTACCACCGTCATGCACTGTATTAATTGACTGAGTACAGTGTTGTTAAAACCATAATCTTTTAAGCCATGCGTATTGGCCAGCAACTAAGTGTGTAATCATATTAACGTGCCAGTCAACCGGACCAGGATCAATACCATGCGTTATACTCATGCCAAGTGTACAGTTTGATACAAACACCATATCCATTGTGTCAATCAATCGTTCAATCACAAAATTAATCAATGCCAATACATGATTTGGAACCATCGAATCATTCAACGTATTATCAACTTACCAAATGATATACCAAGCATTAATCCAATATGATTAATCTATGCGCCTCCAAACCATTGTTTGAATTGACTTCATAAACTTACCAATGTATTCATTGCACATTGAAGTGTTTATATTCCAAAGTCTTGAGAACATTATGATCCAAAATTCTTCATATAATAATTGAGCGAAAAGTCCATAGAAATAAGGATAAAAGCAATAAGACCAAATCCATTACAACTTTCATAAGATCAGAATGAAAACAATCAATTTTATGCCCAAAGACTTAGCAATCAAACAAATTCAAATGCGCAATCAAGGTAGGATAGTGCTCAAATATATAAGTTTGAGAAAACCTTTAGCAATCATGTAATAAACTAGTGATCAAGTGTCTTTTGGAGAAATTGATAAAAGACAACTATAGTCCAAACGATGAGAGAGGTATTTTCACACTTACAGTTGTGAAAATCAAATTGAGAACACATTGCAATTGTAGTAAGAATGAGACAAAAGTCTTGAAGAACAATGCGATGATACTTTGTCTTTAATCAGACAAGGGGTGTAGGCAGCGTTTTATAAGAGCAATTAAAAAAATGGTTGGCTGCCAACACATCCTTACATGGATTGGGGTTATTTTCCATGGATGGTATAAAGGTCGGCTATGGCACTGTAACAGAATTGATGGAGTATGTTGGACCATTATACAAATACAATCACTGGTTGATGTTGGTCCGATATACACAAAGTATGCGGAGATACGGAGTTGCCACAAATTATATACAACTGCTAGATAACAATCAAAATAAAGGGGCAACTATGTATATTGATGAAAGGCCAAAAGCTACTAGAAACACTTCGGGCTTTATAAATAGTACACGACTAGTGGAAACAACTAAGAAATAGAATTGCATATTTGAGGGACACGAAGGAAATCCTATATTTGTATGTGCAACAAAAGCAATAGTTCTAGGTGAAGAGTTGTTGATCGATTACAACTTAAATAGAATAAATGGAGGGGGTGCAACTATGGGGGTAGATATCTTACATACCTTTCAACTCAACCTTTGATCAATCATTGTTACAATTTATCACTGCAATATTTCAAATTTTTACTGCATAATTTTTTTACAATTACTTTCATAACTCTTGTTGATTAATTTATTGTGTCAACATCTATCAAGGGTGATCATGGAAAGGCACCTACTTTTCCTCAGTAGGTAAATGTTAAATATAGTAAAAAATTATGACTACAACAACTAAATTTCAGAAATTTCATTCATTTTTTTATGATATTACTGCAATATTTCATTTTCTTAATGTTACAGGAGAATTCCAGAACTTTTATTGATTGATTTATTGTGTCAACACCTGTCCAAGGTGACCATGGAAAAAAATCACCCGCTACATTTGTCCAGGGTGACCATGGAAAGGAACCCATTATTCCTCAACAGGTAAATGTTAATTACAGTAACAACTTATGACTACAACAACTAAATTTCTGAAATTTCATTATTTTTTTTCTGATATTACTCCAATATTTCATTTTTTAAAATGTTATAGGTGAATTTCATAACTTTTGTTGATTGGTTTATTGTGTCAACTTCTGTCCAGGGTGACTTTGTTCGAAAATCACCTGCTACATCTGTCCAGGGCAACCGTGGAAAGGCACCCGCAGTGCCTCACTAAGTAAATGTTAAATGCGGTAACAACTTATGACTATAGCAACTAAATTTCTAAAATTTTGTTAATGTTTTTCTGATATTACTGCAATATTTCATTTTTTTAATGTTACAGGTGAATTTCATAACTTTTGTTGATTGATTTATTGTGTCAACATTTGTCGAGGGTGTTCGTGTCTGAAAATCACCCGCTACATCTATCCAAGGTGATCATGGAAAGGAACCCGCAGTGCCTCACCAGGTAAATGTTAAATACAGTAACAACTTATGACTACAACAACTAAATTTCTCAATTGTTAAAGTTCATCTCATTAATTTTATTCATCAATGTATTGTGGCATGGTCAATGTGGGAAGGCTCTCATAGAGGATATTGATGAGGATGAAATATTTTATTTGACTGACCCAATGACAACTATAATGAAGGCCTTGAAGAAGACTAACATAGAATATCTAGGTTTGCTTAGCAAAAGACCCCTGACACAAGAGGACAGGGAAAGAATTGTAGAGCTACAAAATACAATAACTAATTTTGGGGTAAGTGGCATCTTCACATATTTTTATCATCTATGACAATTTCATATCTGTTTTTTTGTTTTATATTTTGTATATGATATGATAAAGTAATTTTTTTTGTTTGTAGGAGTTTGTAAACCCCGTGCGTGGGGAACCTGTCGATCCTACAACTGTTATAGGTAGCAGTGATGGTCCAATGCAAAAAAAAGGTTGACATAGCAAAGTGCAAGTGAGGATTTTTGAGCCTCCTGAGGTTCCCCTCGAATTCATTGATGAGAGAAATGATTTTGACCAGCATGACACACCCGAGCATGATGAGTTGGAGCCTGGGACTCCACATGACTCCGGAGAGGAACATACTGTAGATGGACAGGACACTATTCAACATGGAGAAAAACGAATTAAAAGCACCAGATCACTAGATGCCATCTTTCTAGTGGATGACGCATGTGTTCCGATCAAGATTCAGAAGATTGTAGGTAATTGTTAATTAATTGATTCATTTTTTTCATGAAATTGAAATGGACATTTGTTGAGATTATTATAAATTAATGGATAACACGTTTCTGTAGGAAACAATGTTTTCTATAGAAACTTAAATGACAAATCATTGGAGTTGTTTGGCCCCACCATTCACACATGGTGGAATGGCCAAGATAGCAAAAAGAAATATGATTTAATAGATCACATGGTAAACTTGTTCGACAACACTTTCAACAATAAAGTGGTTACAAAGTTACCCGACGAGAATTTAAAATATACCAGGGCCCAGTATAGGGAGAAATTGCAAATAGAATTCAAGCACGAGCACCCTCCCATGGTTCCCGAGAAAGAGTGGAAAGCGCTAATAGAGGATGCAAAGGAGAACTTGTTTAAAAAACAAGGACGACAACCATGAGTTGGTCAAGAAAGGTACAACACATGTCATATTATCAGCGAAATATGATCATTTATGTTTTTCTTTCCTGTTTTAAGTAACAATTCCAATATCTATTTTTTTTCAAAAATTCCATATGTAGGCTACCAGACACCTCCAAAGCAACCAAGGCCAGAGTGGAAAAACACGACTAGCATAAACTAGGCCAGGGTGGCTACGAAAAACTAAAATCCAGAATAGTAAGATTTAAATGATTAAATGTAGTTAATATTTATTTAACAGTAGCGAACAAATATATGTTTTTGTTATTGGTATTTTGAATGGTGTTATGCATTGCAGTTAAATATGTTCGACATTGCTTCCACCAAGGAGGACCTAAATCTTGGTTACAAGCATGG
Organism: Picea engelmannii; assembly: GCA_009831015.1. NCBI lineage: Eukaryota > Viridiplantae > Streptophyta > Pinopsida > Pinales > Pinaceae > Picea > Picea engelmannii. Next base: position 33,684 of record ML784463.1, on the reverse strand, counting down.
TTTTAAAAGTGTGAATGAATATATAAAAATCTTGGGCTAGACTCCTATCTCCCTAGCCACGTAGGTAAATCAAATGAATAAGGAAATTCTAGTAGCATGCTTGTAAAGTCTATTCATATTTTATTATATCACCCTTAATTAAGTATTTATGTTTGTTTTCAAGAAACAGTGCTACCACAGTAGTGAATCCATCAGTATTTATGCAAACACCACGTCATACAAGGGTGCACATGTCCAGTGATAGTGTAGAGCAGAGTACCCATTCTAGTATGTATGCTTCAAAATCAGAAATATTTACTGTGATTGTAAATATTTATTTCCTTACTTATACTTATATATTTTCTTCTCAGAATTGAAGAGAATGTAGCATAGGAGGGTGAAATACGAGGGCAACCAAGTGGAAAAGAAATTAACGCACCAACTATCATAGCTACAGAGACAGGTAAAGAGAAATAATGTAATGTTAATCAAAATAATGAATTATTTATTTCAATTATATTTCAACATATCGATATGATCATTTTCGTTGTTCCAGTTCATGACCCTAAACAAATGTCAGTTAATCCTTCTCAGTGACATACCAAAAGTATGGTACATGAGCACACAAACAATAGAAGGACAGGGAACACAAAATACAATGTCCTTGGATGATTATGATACCCCAATTGTCAATTTTATGAATGTAAAAAAACATAAATCAAAGAAAAATTAGATGTATAAATTCATGACTTGTATTTGGATCATTATCGATGTTTATATGTTCATATGTTTTGATGACTATCCTAGTTATGCATGAATGTCTATATGTTTTCTATATAAAGAAAATCATTTGTTGGGTATGGGGAATTGAGAGCGATGTGAGGGGGGGAGGGGCCATATGAGATTCCACCTTCATGTGGTTGGCCTTGTTCAATAGAGAATAACCTATTCTCGAAACAAAGAGAAGCTCATTAAGGTATGCGACAACTTAATTTTTTTCTAGAGTATTTTACATAACTAAATGCATGCTTATTTGATTATTAATTATGTACTCATATTAAAAATTTGTCTTTTATGATTCATTCAGGTCTTGGTGATGGAAATGCATCTCGTGGACAAATCTTATCAAGTTATATGGGCTAATGGATCTAGCGAAAGGAAAATGAAAAGGTAAGGGTTTTGACGTGTTTTTAAAAGTAGGCTTTATACTAGTAAAAGTTCACAATCCTCATGAATATGTAGATATTGATATATATGCCAAGTTCCATGTGGTGTTTTTATTGTCTAATTTATT
>ML784463.1:15883-32361 GCA_009831015.1 Picea engelmannii | reverse complement strand
TGAAAAGGTAAGGGTTTTGACGTGTTTTTAAAAGTAGGCTTTATACTAGTAAAAGTTCACAATCCTCATGAATATGTAGATATTGATATATATGCCAAGTTCCATGTGGTGTTTTTATTGTCTAATTTATTTGTTATTCTCAATTTATTTGTCAAATTTAATGTGTAGATATTACATATATGCCAAGATCCATGTGGTGTTTTTATTGTCTAATTTATTTGTCCAATTTAATGTGTAGGTGGTTGTACAATACATTGAGTGTACACTCTTTACCTAGCTCAAATTTCAAATATAAATCAAGAACCCTAAAGAGGTATTTTAAATATAATTTTGGTTTACTTGAAGTTTTTTTTATAAAGAAGTATAACTATTTTAGAGAACCCCCATATACAAAGTCTTTATCCCTATCCTCATTGTGAAAAATAAATTAGAAAAGATCCCTCACTTCATTCATTTCCATAATTCTAACCTTATTTCTATCCCTAGTCCAAATCCTAGTTCCTATTAAACAATGCATGAGGCTAATACCAATAATCTAGACCCCTCCTCTCATCCCACATGTTAGTGCAAGTATTATAAGGCTCCAAAGGACACTACTACAAAATTCTTATTCTTATAATAATAATTCACATCCAAATCCTTGTACATAGATGAGAAATCCCTTAATGATCCTAGGGTACACCAATATTTGGACACTTCTCCCCAACAAAAAATAGTCCCTATTCCAAACTCTATTGAAAAAGATCCCTCATTACTCATAATGGCGAATGAAATTTATTCCCCTCTCTAAGTCTCCTTTTTACCCATAATTTTTAGATCAAAGACCAACATGCCACTATAATCCTTGACAATTGTAACCAAAATAATCACATTTTCCATCACTCCTCAGCCCTCTCCTTATCATTGGGGATTTGTACAATAGGATGGAACTCATCTTCTCATTAATGATGATATGATGATTAACATCCACTAAGACCTAATTGGTCTATCAGACCTTAAGAGGGTAAGTGATTACTTGTGATTCTTTAGAATTTTGTTTCTATGCTTGAAAAGCATTAAGAGAAGCTTTCCAAGATCACCATACTTTTGTTGAGTTAAGAGGTGAGGAAGGTTGGTAGTGTGATCAATATTTTTAAAATGAGATCTAATATGGGTATAGGTTGGACAATCTAAGAGAAAGTGCTTTTCATCTTCAACCTTCTTAGTGTCACAAAGGTGACACAGTCTTTTATCCCATGGTATTTTAGGAATTGACCAATGCCCAGTTTCATTATGGAGCTCGTGAGAATTTGTTCTTATCTTAACAATGCTTATTTTTTTCTTTACACTTGGCAAAACCGATAGATAATTTTGATCTTCTAGATTAGGGTTGATTACATCTTTATAATACCTTAATTTTATTTTTTCCTTTAACTCTTTATCACACCACATTTTTTCCTTAAATTTTGATTTGGCATTTTTTTAATAGTATCTTTATTCTGCAAAATGGTTTCTTCCATGATTCCCCAATAGTTTAGCCAAGATCGGGCATCTTTATGCCATCCTCGCTTGAGCCGATGGTGGTTATGACTTGATTTGGAAACAATTTTTGGTAGCCTCTTTTCTTCCATGTTGTTTAACTTGTTCTTATACATTAGGTATCTAGTCATAGACATGCTCTCAATGGGGAAGAGGCTTGTTTCTACGAGGAGGATGGGATAGGTCGCATTTCCTTTAATTTTGAGATTATAGGTTATAAAATTATTTTGTATTTGCTCTATCTTTCTCCAGAATTCACGAGAGATACTACAGCCCCAGACTTCACATCCATAAAGAATAAACATTGTGAAGTCACCCTTGTCATAGGGAGTTTTCAAGAGAATGTTGAATGTTATGTATCTCCCTTGATTACTCTAATTTACTCTTGAACATATAATATGAACAACAATGAAATTCTTTATAATATGTCCATTGAAATACCTATCAACTCTTTAAAGATAACAAAACCTATGAACTCATATTTATTGCAATACCCTTTCCATGTAATGATGTGACCAAGACATCCTACATAAATATATTTCTCTCTTAGTTGTAACTCACATCCAACCATTTCATATGGTTTCACTTTCTCTCTTACACAGATTCCAAATGATACCTTCTCATCCTTCTACACAATCAAAAACAATGAAATTATTTATAAGATGCTCATTGCAATACTTATCAACTCTATAAATATGACAAAAACTATGAACTCACCTCTTGTAATACCTCTTGCTTATAATGTTAAGACCCAACAAAACATAATACATAAATACCTTTCTCTCTCACTTTTACATCACATCAATCGATCTCATCTCATATGGTTTCACTATCCCTCTTCCAAACTCTCTAAATAATACATTCTCATCCTTCTACCCGGGTGCACTGTCACTCTGCTATTCTCATTCTAAATCCCAAACCTCCCCAATGAATTTTAACTCAATATTTTTTTTTTCTACCACACACGAATTAACAAAATACATATATGATCTTTTATACCTAGTTCCATAATTTCTTGCCCTTGTCCTCTCGTTGGATACAACAATGAGGCATCCTCTTGTTCCTCTATGCCTTCTCTTTTCTTTATCTTTCCATTAGTTGTCAAAATCAACATTTGCTAACATTAAAAAGGTACCATGTCTTAACACACTTTTATCAAGTTGAATGAAGTCTTGTTCCTATTGGGAGTTTTATTGGGCTAGCTTAGACTTCCCATTATCAACTATAGCCACTTCTTACCTGGTAGCACCCAATATTACCTAGTTCTCCCCTTGTCTTATTCCTCTCCTAGTGTTCCATGCTCTCCTACATAATCTTCCTGTTTTCCTAGTCCTTCAAATGCGTGGGGAAAGTATTGCCTCTCCTCCTTATCTCTTCTTATTTACACCCCTTTTTCTCCATTTTTATTTGGTCATAATATCGATGGGTCCCTTCTAGGTCATTATCTCAAGAAAGACCCTACTTGAGATAACCTCTACCTAGTTAGGATCAACTATCACTTCTTTGGTCAGTTTTCCAAGATGTCCCCCTTAATGGTCACATTCCATAGCTTTCAACTATGGAGCTCCTCCCAATGGTGACATCATATCTTCCATTGATCCTCTCTCCTCCACTAGTACCATTGGTATTTTTCACCTCTACGCTTGTATTGAAATTAGGTTGATGCATGTTGTCTCCGATGCTGGCATAAAATACCCCATTGATGTATGCCATCTCTCATTCTTGCACTAAATCTAGACTATCATGTGTTGTTTTTGTTCTTTTGATGACTCTATATTACTATTTTATGATGCCTATTATGCTCACACTCTCCAGATTATCGTATGTCACATGGGGCTCATTCTATGTCCTTGACTAGTGTATGGCGCCTTAATGACTACATAAATCCTAGAACAATGAATGTCATTTGTTACACTCACTTTAACTCCAAGTTTCCATATGTCACATTTATTCTTGTGATAACCCTATATTAGAGTGTGTTTCCTCTCTCGCTCATGTTCACTCTTAGTCAGCTTATGTCAACTCACGCCTTTTTCCAATGTCATGCCAGTGTCATCAACTTCTTTCTCTTGCCTTTGTTAGAACTACCCTAACACCACAACCTCCCATATTTACCTTTTCATTTATCCTCCATCCTTTCCATAAGAGATCACGTTGCTAATCCTACCTCACTTTCGGTAAGATGCCAACCTCTGTGATGTAGGTATCTAGCTAAACATGTTCCTACACCATCCTACCTCACGTATAAGTAAGTGCAAGTGTCTCCTTGTCACTCTTAATCTTATCAATGCTTTTATAGTTGAGATGTTATTATTATTGTTAGACTCACTCATGGTTTACTTACATGTTCTATTTATTGTTCCATTAATATAGTAATTAGAAATTTCTCATCTCTAATCTCCTAATTTAGCCATTGCATCATTTACATGATAGTTAGGATTATTTATTTTTATTTCATTATTTACATTTCATAGTTTAGTTTCTATCATTCTTATGAAGTGATTAAATTCGCTTGTTCCCCCATGTAAAAATTGTGWGTTTAACATGCAATGTTTGTCTACCAATCTTTCTTTCTCATTTGTCTTATACTTGCCTAACATTACACTAATCCACATGGCACACCTTGTAGTTTTACCTTACACTAATTCTCAAGGCATAAGGGTCTTCACATGTACCATGGGATATATAGGCCTAGTCGATGGAGGATTCCCTCACAACAACAATGTACCTTGTGTACATTGCGAAGACCCTCATATTACCCCTATATAATTTCTTGCATTGCTCATTCTTTGCATCTTGCTATTATTCACATCTTATGGATAGAAGTTCCTATAAGGCGAGGAAAAATGTATAGAATATCATATGTTCATAAATTATCTAGCATTCATTCTTTGGTTACTAATGCCCTTCAATCCTCCCTAGCTCATTATAAATCCCTCTAGTATCACCATCAAGGCTTTTTCTAGTTTCAAATTGGTGACTGACTTTGGTTGTATATGGACAAACAATGTTTTAAGGGGTGACATCATAAAAAAATCAAGCCTATTTTCTATTGTCCCTATAATGTTCTTCAATATATTAATGACAATGGTTGTCATTAGTATTTCCCTTCCTTGCTAGACATCCATAATATCATTTATGTCAATCATCTCAAGCTATATGCACCATATATTCTAGAACAGAAAGTTCAAGTCTGCCACTTAGCATATAATATCCATACACTAGTGGACCTGCACACCTACTACACTTGTCATCAATGAATTACTTCCTATCTTGTTGAATTCCAAGGTCACCATCCCACTCAGGACAAATCACTATCCTAATTTGTTTTTAAAAAAACTTCTTGCATCTTGTTGAGAAAGTAGAGACATTGTAATATGGTAATACCATATTACAATGTAATATGGTAATACCATATCTCATGTATTTTTTGTTTTAAACTTAAAGGATGTGTCGCAATATCGATGATAGTTCGTCGAAAGTCAAATTTTATTTTGAACCATTGTGGAAATAGTGACGAAAGTTCGTCGCGATTTTCCACGGTTTTGCGTCGCACATACAACATCTACGTTGTAAGTTTTATCTTGCCATAAATTTTCGTCGCTATTGCCATGCTTTTTCGTCGCAACTTTCCACAATTGTTTTTACATTAACACGGTTTTTAGTCCCTATTGTGATGAATTTTCATCGTAATTGCGACGATGTATAAGGTTAACCTATCTTGATGGTGATGACACGTGGAGAGATAATTTCGTCGTTGTTTCCACAAACACCTGGTTCATGGATATAACAATGAAAAATAGTCTTGGCTTTCGTGGAAATTGAGACGGATAAGTGTGGAAATAGAAACAGAAAGCCGTGGCAAATTTGGTCATATGTACTAGTGCCAAGTCCTCTGCCAGATAATACACCTAACTCTTCGTTCTCTCTATAGATCATGCTGAGTCTGTTCTTCATCAGTGGTCATTATCCTAAGATTCTTTCGATTCTCTGGTAGTTATAGTCTTCGACGCTTTTCCATCTATCAATTGTCTCTATGATGAGTATTCATCCCACTGGCAGTTACCTTGAGACTCTTCAGCTCCTCTAGAAATCACCCTGAAGCTCTTCAAATTATTTAGCGTTTATGTTGAGTGTGTTCATCATTAGTGGGCATTAGCCTGACATTCCTTGGCTTCTCTGGCAGTCGTAACTCTTTATCTTCTCTGTCAGTTACATCCAGTCATCTTTGGCTTCTCTAGATTCTAAGCCCCTTACTTCACATGACCATTGGCAGTGACCAAACACCTATTCAAATGGTGCTTCCTGATCTCAGTCTAGTGAGCGTTAGCTTCTTTTCATGATATTAATGTGTGCTATGAAATTCATGTGAAAATGTGATTGTGGGCACGTCCATAGGCGGTTTGAGGGAAATCTGCTTTCCACCCCGCAATTCACTACGAGCCTCCATGGGTCCTTTCTCCAAAACCTTGGTTTCAATTGTGGCCCACTCATGAAAAATTAAGACCCGAGTAAGTTCTACCCCCATAATGCGACAAGACCGTCGATGTTACGATCTTGATGGTGCTCTTGAATCAGACGGATCATATCAAATGGTTTATTTCACAGAAACAAATCAATGGTCATATATGATTCTTACACTCATCCTTTCATTGCTTAATCTGACAGCTAGGACTTAATCAAACATTGAGATGGATGGTTATCGGAACTTCACCCTTCGAAACTTCAGGATTTCAACTTCTCAAACTTACATTATCCTTCCATTGTACTATGATCAACGGTTGATAATACACCCGAAGTGATCTCTCAGATCGGACAACTTGTGTCCTTACTGAGGTGGTCTGCTGACATGGGTGAGATGTGTAGGTAGTGTAGTGGAGTGTGTTTCCAGAGAGTAGTAGTGGAGTGTGATGTGTAGCGGGTAGTCGGGTGTGATGTCAGAGTGCGGAGATGGCATGTATGAATGGTTTGGTGGTTTACTCGGAGGGGGTGTTAGGCGATAAGTGGTAATGAGTGAGGGGGGTATGAGTTAATAGGAATATGACACGTATGAGGGTCCCACATGGAAAATACCACCAACTCACCTCCCCCCCCCATGGTTAAAGGTAGAAAGCTTGGGGGGGGGGTTCGATATGCCCTATCGACCGTAGATCTGAGTGCCTGATTCTCGACTGCTGAGATTTGCGCACTCTTTAACTTATCCTATCCTTCCACTTTAGAATGATCTGACAATCGAAATTTGCTTCGGATGATGCGACAGTCAAGGATTCATTTTGGTTCTTCGGGTCTCCGGACTTCGGGAATTTCAAATTGCAAACTGAAAATCTCAAAGTGATTTCTCCAGAGTGTAACCTCCTTACATCTTTATCCCTGAAACAAATGATGTTTGTTGGATTAGGATATTAGATCAACCACCCGATATTTCTACGATGCAACTCTTCTAGCTTATCCTGTCCTTCCACACGAAAATGATCCGACGACTGACGGGAATTTAGTTTTGATCCGACAACTGATAGGTATTCGAATGATCAAATTATCAATCCTTTAGCCCCATTTAACTTACCCTTCAATTAATCTGATCCAATGGCTGACGGATATTCGGGTGATCATGAGCTCAGATCTCATCCCTTGCTTATCCTATCCTTCCACTAATTCAATTCAATGGTCATCACATTTTCTCCAGATCCGATGGTAGGCATTCATTTTGGATTTCATGCTTCGGGTAATTCAACTTTCAAGTCCCCAATTCTTTCGAAGTGAGATTCCCCGAACGGTAACCTCCTCACAAATCCACTGGATCTAATGGTTGATGGTCTTTTGGATCGGTGATCCAATGACCACTATCTCTCTTCCTCCTGAGCTTCTGATCTCTCTGATTTAGAATATTTTCTAAGTGTTCATGGGTCTCAACATTTTCTCCTTCTACGAGTCTTGATGACACGGACCTCATCTGCACTTCTGGAAACTGCTATCTCTTTTGAGCTTTCTCGTCTCTGCATACTGTTCACTTCTCCTCCTGAGCTTATGCTTTTCCTGTTTGCCATCGACGCCATTGTTCTTTCCATCAATGACAAGCACATGCTTTATTGTAAAACATACCAATAGGCATGACCACCTATGCTCAACCACAAGGATGTCCAAGTCAATAGATCTCTATCTCACTGAGTCTCACAGGAGAATCATCTAGACACACACTCACTAGTGCTCAACCACTAGGATCACTTCCACCTATGATTAACCACAGGGATGTCCTACTCAACATATCTCTATCGCATTGAGTCTCACAGGAGAATCATATGGAGTATCACATCATCTCAACTCTCTTACACAGAGGAGAACAATAAACCCATCACATGGGATCCTTCACCCCTCACAGGGGTACACATCATTTCATCTCAAACGACACACCCATCTCATGGAAATATTCCCTTCATAGGGTCACACAATGTTCCATATCTGTCTCAGAGAGAATGACACACCTAGCTCATGGGAATCTTCCCTACATAAGGGCACACAAAGTTCCATCTCCATCTCAAAGAGAACGACACACCCAGCTCATGGGCATCTTCCCTACACAGGGGCACACAACATTCCATCTCCGTCTTAGAGAGGAACAACACACCCATATCATGGGAACACCCAACTCATGGGATCTCTCACATGTTGAATCACTCAGTATGTGTCTTGGAGGATGTCTCACATAGCTGTAATCATCAACACAATGAAATTCATGCATTTATCCACATTTAATTTCTTTTTTTTTTCATTTCCTAAACTATATTAATTTCATGTTTTTTTTGTAATTTTTCAAACTTAATTTTTAAAATCCACATAATTTATATAAATTCCATCATTAAATTGAAACATTCTTATTTAACATGAAACCTAGAGATAACCAAAACCTAATGCAACCATAAGAAGGAACACGAAACTCCAATCCACAACCAATAATCGTAAACATGGAAATTGATCAAGGTTTGATGTCTCTTAGATCAATTGTCCAAGACTTAAGGAGTACTAGAAAGACCAACCAATTGTCATTGTCCACTTACTTTGATGCCATTGTATCATCCATTGCAAGTTCCTAAGGTAAAGTAACCAATATTTCTAATTATAGGGCTAGGATGTTTGAGTATTACAGGAATGGCATGGATAAAAAACAAGTGAGAGACTTAAACATCACAAAATAAGAATTGATGTCACTTTTCATTGATCCTAGAACTAGAATACAACCACTAATGACAAAGAGACATATTTGTATGTATTAGTGCATCCATTGACAATTCAAGGATAATTGGATGGATCTGTGGTTTATGGTGTTTGACAAACCTCCCTGCAATAAAAAGGAGATGCCCGTATATTTCCTCAGGAAATTATGGTCAAAGTTTATTTAGGGTCACCATGTCAACTAATTTGACATTGGAGAATTCTAGGGGGTGGTTTGTGGGTCTACATATGATAGAGATAATGCTAGGTGTGACCTAGTATTAGCTTTTCATTCTCCTAGACGAAGGCCTGACCCCCCTACTCAACATCATCCCATCATGGAAGGCATCGTGTAGACACAATTATTGATATCAGCCTTGACTTAGAGCCTAGTTTAGCATGGGATTTTGTAACATTATCTTGGCAAGAGGTTCCTACAGGTGATGTTGGTAAAGGGGATGGACCTTCAAGCCCTGCAGTATAGTGCAACTAGGAGAGGGAACATGGACATAATATGCATTCATGCAAGCCTCATAGATGATCTATTTGTGGGAATATTTGTTATGGGACGATGGAGGCCAGTGGAGACGAGAGTTTCATGGAGGTTAGTATCTTAACCATATTTGTTTTATTCATATGTGTGTGTGTGTGTGTGTGTGTGTGTGTGTGTACTTTTCTATGTATGTATTTTCATATCTTATTATATGATGTTTTTCAATTTCTATGCTCTAATAACAACCCTCTACAAAAATAGATGCATTAGTGTTAGTTTCCACCATTGATGCAATAGTAGAACCAACCTGCTCATTTGGTGTATTGCATATATAGGTATGTGCCACATTTGAGAAATTCACCACACTGATTTGTTTATTCTCTAGCATCCTCAAATATTATTTTCTTGTGTTTCTACAAGTTGAGATACCATATAGTGATGAACCATGTCCACCTTGGATGGATAAGTCACCCCCTTCATAGGTATCACGTGTTAAGTTAAATATTGTTTAAATGTGAAATTCGTTATATTTTTTTGGTTTAATTTTACATTTTGGTACTAATAAAAATATTATAAATAAGTATGTAGGTTACTTCATCCATTTTTGGATCACATATACCACCACCCTTTCATTCGCCACCACTACCAACATTCCACCCATCATTTCCCCCCAGCTATAGGGATAGTCCATTCCTTGGCCACCATACCCCAGATCTTGGGATACCTATTAATTCTCCAAGGGTTTTACCATCCCTCGTACAACCCGTGGGGTTTTATCACTACCCACCCCCACCACATTTCCCATCCCATCCATTCACAATGGTTTCACGCACATGACACCCACCTCCACCACCTTTTCCATCACAATCATCCACACAGTTGATGCGCTTGAACACCACCCACCCCCACCACCTTTTCCATCTCATCCATCCACAATGGATGCACCCATACACCACCCACTCCCACCATATTTTCCATTCAATGCATCCATAGTGGTTACACCAATATGTGACCCAACAACCATCTTTGTTGCAGACCAGACTATGCCATCCACTAAGGATGCCACAATAGATGTTTCCTCATAGAAGGTTTTACAACCAAACACTCCCCCTACTAGCAACTCTCCATTTTTGCTCTAGTTATTCATGGTGAGATCATTTCTTGATGAACTTTTATGTATCATGAATGGAATTTATTTTATGCATTTTTGTTTAAATTTCATACCATGATCCTTGTAACTATTGTAGGGTGGCATCATTTTTGTTTAAATTTCATGCCTTGATCCTTGATCCTTGAATGAAAATTATCATTTTGTATGTCTATTAATTCCATGTGGAAAAAAACTTATAAGAATGGTGTTTCTTTGTCCAGTCTTTGGAGCAACAAACCACTCCCAAGCGCAAAACTACTCGAGGTGCTACTTTGAGTAAGAGAAGAAATATCAAGTTCCATGATGAACCTAAATTTGTGAGGATGGCAGTGGTCAATGAGTGAATAATGAGTGCCAATTTGTATCTAGGGCACCATATGACACTTTTCCATGTTTAGGCACTTTTCATCATTTTTTATATTGGGCATGATGTGTCATTTTGTAAAAAATATATAGTCGAGATGATGTGCCATTTTTCAATTGCATTGTTGTTTTATTTGATGTTGATGAATGTAGGGTCGTTAACTAGATGAGGGTGTTCAACAAGGTAATCACATAAAATTTGAACCCATGGAATAATGTGTAGATTTCTAATGATAAGAGTATCATGAAGAAATCACACTCAACATTTATTTGTATATATGAGTCCTTAATCAAAATTCCAAATTGAAACTTTTGGAAATATACCCAGGTCATTAATAAATATTCAACATCTAAAATTATGTATGGTGCTATAATTTTACTTTCCTTTCATAGGCCACCCATATGATGATGTTGGATCAAGTTTCTATAGGAGAAAGAAATCAAGGGCTTCCTTCTTTTTCATACTTAATGTAATATAAATGAAACAAAAAGATTTTCAAGTCAACCTCCTTCCTCTCCAATTCATACTTAACGCTCACATAGATGCACTTACTCAATAATTCCATTCCACTGCACATGGGGAATGTCCCATCTAAGCAAGCCTTTTGATATAACGTACAACCCTTTGGCCTTATACACAAGATACTATGAATAAAGTCTCTAGATGATGAAGACAACACTATAACTAAGCGTTCTTGCATAAGGGTGTTATACTATATATATATATATATATATATATATATATATATATATATATATATATATATATATATATATATATATATATATATATATAATAACCATACTCTATATGGTATCAACAACAACATGTGATATGAATTGTGTTTATTCGAACATACTAAGGCTTGCATTTATGGAAATATCTTTGGCCAAAGTTAAGTGCACTATGTATAGTCTTGAATCTCTCATACAATTGTGTTTGTGTCATTTTAAGAAAGTGTTTAATATGGAGTTCATGGTCTCTAGATCCCCTTCTTAATTTTAGTATATATTATTTGTTGGAAGAAGACCTAGTGTTCTGATCTCAAAATGAGGTAGCCTATTGGTGAAGGCCCACAAATTAGTTTGGACACTTGTTTCGAGGCTATCTTGTTTATTAGAATACTTTTGAAGGGTTTGATATTTCATTTCATTAGACAAGAGATTTTTTTTAGAAAATAATGTTTTCTTGTGATATTGTTAACAATTGATTGTGACAAGACATGTTGGGCTGCATTATAGTGTTTAGAACGAGTTTTCTTACCAATTTTTTGAAAAACATCCATAAGGTTTGTAACAATATGATGACTTGTTTCTAGATTTTTGATTGTCTTAATTCCTAAAATTATCCTAACAAGGGTGAAACTCATAGATTTTAACAAAGACAAAAATAATTGACATTTAGTTGCATCAAATTTTGGTTCAAAAATATTCTTTAATATCTTTATATGAATGACAACGAAGAGTTTAGTTAGGTAACTTATCTTTAAGTGATGCTAGACCATTTTCATCCACTTGAATATGTTTAGGAGTTATTTTATGCACACTTCTTAGTATAGATAGGGATGATGGACTAGTATTCTGACACTCTTGACCTGTTTGTTGTGGAGTTAAAAATGTAGTAGTTATTGCACCTTCAATCACTTGAGGATCAATTATGGGAGGAGAATGGACATGCCCATGAATAGTTTCTATAATGTTTGACTATCCAACAATAGGTTTCACCACAAAAAATCCTTCACCAGAAGGTTGTGCACTAGTTGCCTCTCTAATTTCATCCATTTCATAAACAACTCCAAGAAAATCCATCATCATCTGGTCTTCCACAACAACTTTTCTTCATGAAATAGTGATTTGAGGTTTACTACAAGTTTGAACTAGATGGGCCTCTACTAAAATCTTATTCTTTGCTTGAGTTTATGGAGGAGAAACACCAACATGTGCATCTATTACACTATAATTTGCAAATTATATAACAAGCAAAGAATAAGACATTTTATAGTGTAATAAGAAAAGAATAATTTATTATATAACAAGATAATAAATTCCTTCCAATTATACAAGAAGACAATGAATTCCTTCCAAGTACACCAAAATACCAAGAGTGCCTTCCAAAACTTTCCTTCCAATTATGCAACAAGATAAGAAATTCCTTCCAATTATACAACAAGATAAGAAACTCCTTCCAAGTACACCAAAAAACCAAAGGTGCCATCCAAAACTTGCCTTCCAATTATACAAGACATAATTTTCCTTCCAAATATGTAACATCCCGCTCTACTGAGCACATGTTATTGACTTATTCTTCGAGGACACTTGAATGCAAGTGATCCGGCTATAGTACAATGTTATTTGTCTCGACTATGGATTTTCGTGATGATGTTGATGGGTTTTGATTTATTATTACTTGATATATGTATTGACAAATGCTATTGATGAGTTTACCTAAGTGTGCAGGACACATGACAAATTATAGATGTTGATGGCACCAATGGACCTCCTTGGACTCTGGGTTGAGTCAGGGAGTGGATTGTATTTGGTTTGAGTATTTCATTTTACACATATGTGACATATGATTGATTATAGTATGATTTTGTGTATGTATATTTGATAGTGTTTTGTCAATGGATGTAGGTTGACGGTGATTTCTAATATGAATCACATAAAGAGTAAAGGGGCCATGCACAAGAAACCAGACATTGAGGTAGAGGTGTGGTAGAGTCCCTGTCACAGCCTACTAGCACTCTCGTCGTGGCTCGAACTGTAAGTTAACGATTACCTATTTCGAGAGGTCCATGATTTCGTGAGGGAAGACTGAGACAGTCGCTCATAAATATTTCTAAGGGGCGCGCAATAAGGATGAGTCCTTATTCCTTAAAAGCCCTTAGTCTCTCACAAGATTGCCTGAATGGAGTGATGAATCCAAGAGTTGGAAAACTACTAAAACCAGTCAAAAGGTGAGTGGAACCCTTCGAGAAAGAGAGTGCATCTTGAAGGGCACGTCGCGTAAAAAAAAGAAAAAACTTGAGTCAATGAATATAGGTGTGTAATATCCCGCTCTTGCACACACCTGATTGGACTTATTCTTTGAGGACACTTGCATGCAAGTGATCCGGTTCATTATATGATTGATTGTTTCACTTATGGATTATGATGATGTTATGGATATGATGATACATTATTTGATTATATATGTGTCGATAGTTGCTATTGACTGGTTTCTCCTGAGTGTGCAAGATTCTGGATAGCTTGAAGATGCCGATGGCATCGATGGAACTCCTTGGACTCCAGATCGAGTCTACGAGTGGGTTGTTTTTGGTTTGTGTATTTTTTTTATTGCATATGTGACATATGACTGGTATATTATGATGTTGTTTATGGATCAATGACATGTTTCATTGATGGATGCAGGCTAACGATTTCTTTCTAATCTGACTTACATTTGGAGTAAGGGGGTCATGCTCGACAACTAGGGATATTGAGGGAGAGGTGTGGCAGAAGACCTGCGACAACCTACTAGCACTCCCACCATGGATCGAACTGTAGGTTAACGATTACCTAGTTCGAGAGATCCATGATGTCGTAAGGGAAGATTGAGACAATCGCTCATGAAGATTCTAAGGGGCATGCAATAAGGCAGGGTCCTTATTCCTTAGAGGCCCTTAGTCTCCCATAAGGTCTCCTGATGAAGTATTGACTCTAAGGGAATAAGTCTACCAAAATCAGTCAAAAGGCGAGTGACACCCTTGGAGCACGTAGTGCTTCTTGAAGGGCACACCATATAAATGAAACTTGAATGAAGGCGAGTGGCACCCTTGGAGCACATAGTGCGTCTTGAAGGGCATGTCACAATTTTTAACATTGGTGAGTCAATGAACCTAGGTACCTAGAAAAACAATATCTTGCTTTGACATGGCCAGTCTTGGATTAATTATGTATGAGTAAAGTTGATTAATTATAATTTCTCCCTTAAAAAATTGCTAAGCCTAATTGAAATTAAAGACTAGGTCTAAGTAGGATATGAGGACTAAAAATTAATTAACCAATTAATAAATGGGGGATGAAGAAAAGAAAAGCGGGGGGGGGAACTAAAAATTAAATTTGAAAATTAATGGAGGATTAAATTATTTAAAATATTAATTGTTGTTTTTTGTGCAAAACTTCTTAATTTCGAACTTAGACAAAAAACTGAAATTAATTGCAAAAGGGACGTGGAACATAGAAGGAATCTAGTATATAGAGAACTTTCCTAAAATGAACTCAACTAATCTTTAAGAAATGAGTTAGTCATTAAGGGAATGTGAGGGAATAAAGGGACATCGAGGAACATTTTTAAGAACGGTTTTAGGTGGGTGAGGGAAATTGGCAATTTAATTTAATTAATTAAATAAATTTCTGATGCAACCAAGGATTTGGGTGACAAGTGTACGGGGGAGAATATTTCCTAATAAATTTTTAATAAAACTTGTTTAATGTGCAAATGGAAGGGTCACTAAGAAGAAATCTATAAAAGAGATGACAGAAAAGAGGAATGGAGGATGATTGGTATGCATAAGGTTACACTGCCAGATTTTTCTTGACTGATTTTTCTTGTGGGAGTTGGGATACCCAACTCAGATAGAGAGTGGTAGCTCAACCTTGTGAAGTGAGTTGGGAGCTATATTTCTCTGGTTTGTGTGTGTGGCCCCTTTGCAGCTTGGGGGGTTTAGGTGGAAGAAGAGTACCTCTAGCATTGGTTGGGATGTACCAATGAGGTCTCAGTGATTAGTAAGCAGGAGATGGATGGAGTGCAAGCATGGTACAACCACTTCATATTATTCGCCTTCAGTTATGGTACGCAGGTGTAAAATTTTTCACTGATAAATTAGTTAAAATATTATATGTGGATTCAATTATTGATGAAATTTAATGGATTCTGGATTAAGTTGGTAATTTCATTTGAGATTGTTTTGTTCTTTGAAATAAAATTGTTCAGTCATTTAAGAAAAAAATTGATGATGAATTGATCCAGGTGGATATCAATGGACACCCACCAATTCCGACTGGCTCAAAACAGTTTTCTGGCAATTTTGGCAATTTACTATTTTTAGCAGGTTCAACTTCCGGGGCCATTTTGAGGGCCTAAATGAAGTTTTTTTGAGATATAGGTGCTCAATGATAGCTGAAGGCATGATTGAGCCCCCAAAATGAATCTCCTTGATGATACCTTTCCAACGAGCTATCACACACCTAAAACGGAGATCGTATGCAAAAGTTACGACCCCAAGAAGTTGATGTACTAACTTACCCAAACGGGGCCCACATGACTTTTGGCGCTTCATCTCCTAGGGTTAGGTTTTTGGACTTCTATGAATTTTGGAATTCTCATCTATTGTAAAAAGGCCTCTAGAGCCTCATTGTAACCATCTTCTTGCGAATGCAAGTAGCCATCACATCTCTTCTCAGAGATAAGCTGCCACCATTCTAGTGAGTCTTTCACTCTGTATTTTCACAGTCTCTGTACATTTATTTCATTAATAGAAATCATTTATTACTGTATCTCTGTGTTTATGGTTGCATCTCTGATATATTTTTGTTATATTATTGAATATACGCGATATCCTTGTGCATTTCTTTATTATATCTCCGCTCTCATTTCGTGCCAAAAATAATCCAGATCAGTGGTATCAGAGCAGGCTGCTCTTGATCGTTTTTTTCAGTGCATGTCCCCGACGAGGTCCGAGTATAGCAAGTTGGGTCTCGAGCTTG
>ML784463.1:0-13707 GCA_009831015.1 Picea engelmannii | reverse complement strand
TCACATCTCTTCTCAGAGATAAGCTGCCACCATTCTAGCGAGTCTTTCACTCTGTATTTTTACAGTCTCTGTACATTTATTTCATTAATAGAAATCATGTATTACTATATCTCTGTGTTTATGGTTGCATCTCTGATATATTTGTGTTATATTACTGAATATACGCGATATCTCTGTGCATTTCTTTATTATATCTCCGCTCTCATTTCGTGCCGAAAATAATCCGGATCATGAATGCCTGTATAACCCTAGCTGCCTTGAGTGGTTCCTCGCTTGACATTCCTAATCCTCCCTGCAACCCTTCTTCCCAAGGCGTTCAGTCCATAGACTCATTAATTTATCGACCGATGTAATGTAATGTGAAATAACATCTTGCTGCTATCTATTTCTATTACTGATATGGAAAATAATTATTCCTTGGGTTGTGTTACATTCCTACATCATTTGCATAAGCATTTCGAATGGAAGAACCCAGAATGTAAATATTCAAGTATTCAAATATTCAGATATTGGATGTTGAATATCTGAGCACGGAATCTATGAATATAATTTCTATATTAAACTAGATGTTCATGACCTTATTCTGTGCCCAGGCCCGCAAGTAGACTGTTTATTTGTATAACCTAATTTTTGCATGGCGTTGAAGTGTCATAGTAATATTGGTCTCTAACGATAGGATTTGAGATATCATTCATTTTCACTTTTCGAAAAATAAATCCTTGAGCTGATCCAGAACCTCCCTATAATGACACAATTAGAGGTTTGAGAGTTATTCCATTGGATGTCCTAGTACTGTGCCTGAATGATAAAATAACGAATGACTAAATAAAGGAGTCCTAATCAGAATTTAGGTTGAGATTCCCGATGACTAAGTTAGATATTATATTTCTATTACTTGCTCATGATTCGTTTCTGAATTTTCTCCTTAATTCAAGTTTCAACTATAACTCACCCAATCAGGAGTTTCTTTTTAAACTGATAGCATTTTTAATGGTATTCTTCTTTTAATAATTTGCATTTGGGCTGATAATGTACCCAAAACCTTGCGCAACCTCTTTTCACTTCGAAATAGACTCTCTACATTTTTATTTTACATCCACGTAACATGCAAATCGCCCAACCATTGAGCTGAGCCTCAACAATTCTAATTTCCTTCTCTGTGTTTTGGAATTTTGATCCCCAAAATTCTCTGCATTTTCTTATTTCCTCCTCTGCTTGGGATTGGGAATCGTATCTCGATGAGGGTATCTCTTATGTCTGTGACATCCCTTCCCTCTGGACCATTCTCCCAGCGATGGGATGGAATCTTTGCATATCTGTTTTCCTAGCAAGATTCCCTTCCACCAATGATTTTCACTCAGTGTGATTGAGTTATTTTTGCTCAGCGCATTCATTTCCAGCACCTTTATTGGCCAACAATCCACCCTGTTATTTTCCTACATGAATGATCGTGTATTGTAGTTGACAGATGTCCTTGCACCCTTCCATCGCCTTTAATTAAGGGTTCCTTTTTAAGAGAGTAATTTTCTCTCTTAATGTATTTCCGATGGTTCGATTATGGGTTACTATTTGTTTGTTACACTGGTTGAGATGGGTAGGATTATGTTATTGTTCATAGACTAGATGCCTAAATATAGAGTTTTGGATTGTAAGTTGATTGAGTTAATTGATTATGAGAGGGTCAATTTTGTTTAGGAGTAAAGAATGTTTTTAACCCAAGTCAATTTCAATTTTCATTGGTTAATAGATTATAAGTTTAAGGAATTATTATATATAATAATAAGATTGTTATTTAAGATCGAATCAGATTGTAAAAACAGTAATTCCTATGGAACTTGTTTTAATGAAAAAGGGAACCCCCCCTTCAAGGAAGATTGAGTTGGATAAATTATTATCAATGGCTTATACCTTATTAGCAACATTTACTCTTGTGCAAATGGAAGTGTAAGGTAAGGATTGTTATTTTAGATGATAGATCTCTCTCGCGCTTAATTATATAAGGTTGAATGATTTTTGTGGATCTTAGATTTTGCACTTTGGAAAAGTAATGAAGGGATGTTTGTTCTACATGATAGAATCTCTCACGCTTAAATATATAAAGTATGGACGATTTTTGTAGCTACTTGGCACCGCAAAAAGTAATTGAATATATACCTTACACCATCAATTTGTTGAGATTAAGAATAAGTTGTTTGCACACATTAATTTAATGTGGAGTATGATTAACAAAGTATTTATATTAGTTGCGCGCCTTTTAGTAACGTTATTTTAGTTGATAATATGTTTGGATTCGAATTTGCTTCCTCAAGTGCCATGGAATAAACATAATGATTCTCTTACGCCTTGGATTATAAATTGGTAATTAGCTCGCGCCTTGATTAAATGTGATGTATGGATTATGGTGGGTTTATTTTACTATTTGCGCCATAAAAATCAATTGATTACGCTTTCGATTACTCGTGCGCAATGTAACTATGCAGATGCAGGAATTCCTAAGTGCTTAGATTAACTATGCTCATTGTAATGATGTTGATTTATGTCCAATTTAGTACTTGGATCACACATGCATCTTGGATGTTAATGAAAAAATGTGATCGAAATTATTGATTGACTTTTTCGCACATTGAACCTAATCGATGATTTACTGGTGCCATGGATATTACTGTGATTATTATTGGGATATTTGCGTGCATTTGTTAATGATGGTGAATGTTTTAATTTAGCGAATAAGATTAAAGGCACGCTTGAATAATGTATTGCATAATGTTTAGATCTTACCCTTCTTGCACGCATTGAAAATTTATTGTGGCAAATGATGGTTCAGATGTCATAATTCTCATGCACCTTGGAATAATTGTCGAATTGGGTTGACTTCGTCGCGCCCTAATTCATGCTGTGCAAGACTAATTAGTAACTAGTTTTATCTCACACTTCATTTAAGTTGGCTTGTGAATGTTATGGAATTATTTACTCTAGCGTGCAACGATTAATTGAATATCAATACATGTGATTGATGGGGTGATGATGTTGCTCTTATTATGATGTTTTAATTTCCTAACGCAACACTAAAAGAAAAAAAAATGGTGATGGTGTCGCTCTTATTATGATGTTTTAATTTCCTAACGAACACTAAAAGAAAAAAAAATGACCTGTTGTACGTCGCTTGTTGTTGTAACGGAGGGGCCGTTACAAGGTGGCCTAGAAAACAATAAATTGATTTAACATTGTCAGATTTTAAAATAATTAATTAATGCGTAATTTTATTAATTATAAATCCCATAAAAGTCTAAGACTATTCTAAGACAAAGCCTAAGTCTAAATTTAGTTAGGGGACTAAAATAAAATGTTAAATAAAATAAAATATTAGAGATAAATCAATCTAAAGAAAAAGTGAGATAAATCTAAAGATTTGATATAATGTACATGTGGGCAAGAAAACACCAAAATGAAATTTTAAAATAAGAAAGGAATAAAGCATGAGAGAATAGGTGTACACATAGAATGGTATCTAGAGTCTAGCTACCACTAGTCTAACTAGAAGAAGACTCATATTTTAACTCTAACTCATATATAGTAAGGAATCAATCATTAAATGAGAATATGAGGAATAAAGAGACAACTAGGAGCGATTTAAGGAACAAATTTAGCAAAATGTGAGGGAAATGGACTTTTAATTAAAATAAAATATGTAATTTCTTGTGAAACTTGCGGAGAGGATGAATAATCCTAATTTATTTAATTAAAAAGATAATTAATTGTGCATATGGACATGTGTCAGTGAGGAAATTCCTATAAAGCAAATGGTCTAGATGGGAAAGGGATGACACTAGTTATTGGTAAAGTTATGCTTCCAAATTATTTTTGACTGGTTTTACTTGTGAGAGTTGGGATACCAAGATTGATCTAGAGTGGTGGCTCTACCTTGCGAGGCAAGCTTGGAGAAAGAGTATTTTTGGTTTGTGTGTGCTTGGCCCCTTTGTGTCTCGGGGGGCTAAGGGGGAAGAAGATTACCCCTAGCATTGGTTGGGAGGTATTGGTGAAGTCTCTGTGATTAGCAAGCGTGAGGAAGGAATGAACGCCATTTGTTGAAGAACATCTTCGACTTCATCGTCTTTGGTTACAGTATTATTTTTTATTTTTGAAATTTTAATCAGCTAAAATTGTATACATAGTCCTAGAAATATTGTCATAACTGAAATTTTATTTCTGATAACGAATTCACAAGTTATTGATGGGTTTTGTGTAATAAAATAAATTCAGGAATGTGATGCCATTTCAATTTCTAAACTAAGTATTTGGAAATTATGTTATCTCTCCTTTCATTTGCCAATCTATTTTATTCTACTTGTTCGTTGCTAGATGGATTAGCAATGGAGGAAGTTAGAAATTTTATCTACTTCTAGTTATTTTAACCAGAGCGCGAGTTTTTATAGATCGTTGTCATTATTTATTTGCCAAAAATTTAATTTATATTGTCTCGTTGAACCAAATTCATTTTCGTTGCTTGAATAATTGAACTTTCTAGAAAAATAAATCTTGTGCTGATTTTAAATCTAGACTGACAACTTGAGGTGATCCTCTGTGGTTGCTATGAAGTTTTATTTCTTATTTAAATTTTTATTTTCGCTGCATATGTTGATCAATTTTCCTTCTATTTGGTTATGAAAATTTAATTGAATCCATGATTTTTTATTCAGTGTGATTAGATTTAATGTTGTTGAAAAAGAGAATGTGGGTATGGCTATTTAAACAAAAGCTCTTTATATGTTAGTAGCATTGCAAACGATTGAGAAATTTTACACACATCGCAAAGATGTCATTACTATGCTAATGGAATCTTCGATTTCATTTTGATTTTTGTCTTGATTTTTGTAAGGAATTTATCTTTTACATGGTTGAAAATTTGTGTAGGCCTTTTGAATGACCGACTGGATAATATAGATCCCCTCCTTATCAAATTTGACCTTTGAGTTGGTTCCCATTTCTGATTTCAATAGAAAAACGATGGGAGGCTTTACTTATTACATGCAAAGTTTTGCGAGTTAATGTTGGGCGAATTTCCTGTGTAATGTATAACTCGAATCTGGGTTGAATCCCATGCTAAAATCTTGTTKCATTTTTGGAGTTTGGTAACTCTRTGTGACTGYTRTCCCATCTTTGAACAACCCATAATTTCAATTGAGCGATGATTGTCTTTCCTCTTCCTTTGTCTTGAAATTTTTATAAACCTCAATTTTGGTGTTCTATTGGTTCAYTGTAGGATGTTGTATGTCTGGTAGTTGATATTATAAATTTGTTCTRGCAAAGCAACCTGTACAAATTCGAAGAGGGAATTTTTAAAGATCTCTGTATGTTAATTTATTTCTGGAAACAAAATTTTGGGGATCTATGCTTCCCAAGCCTGTAGAAGTTTCTGAAAACATCAATTGGTTAACTGCTATCAAAATATTGCAGTTCTGGCATTGTGGATTTTTTGTTTGTTTGTTAGAAAACAATCCCATAATTTAATTGAGCATTTACTATTTTGTGTATTTTTATTTTTCTGTATTTTAATTTTTAAGTATTATAATTCGTGGAACGAATTGGGGATATAACAAATAAATTGACCTTCCTAAGTGCCTCTGCATTATTTACAGTCCTTTCCTTAAGGCTTAAGCATTCTGAAATCGATTCGTTGCCTGTAAATTTTAAATTCAAAAATTTTAGAAATTTAGTTATGTTTCAAGGGCCGAATCAGGGGCCGGATCCAGGACTAGATTAAGTGTCGTATTGAGGATCGGATTAAGGTCTGGGTTGAGGGCCAGATTAAGGTCTAGATGGAGGGATGAATTGAGGTCTCGAATGAATTTCAGATTTTGTTTCACACCAGATCAGGGGCGGGGATAGATCTCATAACTCCTTTTTGTTTCTTTACTTGGAGATGTAATTTAGAATCTAGATATGTTTAATTGTTAAGCATAAGATTGGTCTTCCCTTAACTCCTTTAATACATTTTTAAGATAGCAATTTCATTCTTACATATGGTTGAAATAAGGTTTGGTCTTCCTTAATACCTTTGAATGGAGTTGTAAGTTGAAATTGGATTCTTATATTATTGTTGGGTCTTCCTTTAGTTATTTTAATTGGGTTTATAAGTCCACATTGGGTTATTTATTTTTATTGTTTAAATCAAACTTGATCTTCTTTAATTATCCTTATATATGGATATGCAATATAGAATATAATTTATCTTATCTAATTCTTAATTATGGGTTGAGCTTCTTATAGTTTCTTGCAATGGAAATGTAAGGTAGTCCTGGAAACTTTCCATATTCCTTGTTTTTTTTTTTTTGAGTAAGAAAGGATAGGACATGTTATATTATCATTATCAAGTTACAATGATTGTTTACGAAGCCAGTTGTCCCGCCTAAACAGGAAACCAATACAGTTGGGCATCCTGTGCCATTTGTTTCCCAGTAAACAAAACTATCAGAGTACCGTCCTGCCCGAAGGAAACCAGGATTGCCACCCATTAAGTTTAAACTGTATGCCAAAAAACTAGTTGCAAGATAAATAAGATATAATTGGGCAAAAGCCTGGTTCGGAAACAAAAAAATTTCTAACCAAGAACATCATTGAACCTCTTATCCAGTGAGCTCGTCCTCATCCCCGTGCTTTCGCCATCCTGCTGGAAGCGCATAAGCCTGCGCGCATGTTGGGAATTTCTGTTTAGGAAGAGTTCTGGAATGAGTTGCGAACAACATGTCGAGTCGTTGATCAATTCGGGCGAGGCGAAAGACCTGGTCGTCCAACAGAATCCTCAGATCGAAGATGAGAGCAAGGTATCCTGAGTTGGTGAAGAGTTGTTGGTCCTGCCAGTGGCTGTCGATGGAGGCTGGGGGAATGGACCATGTTGCTCCCTCACTTGCATGTGTCGGTCGGTTGGAAAGTTGGGTCGTCGCCTCCATAGGTGCACCGGGGGGTGAGTCTCTGGTTCCCTATGTGCGGGACAGGGTATCTTCTTCTACATAGCAGGTGGTAAAATTCTCCACTGGGCTATTGTCTCTGGAAGCAAGCAGTTTGCCCGAAGGCGGAAGCTTGTCATCTGAGCCAAAATTGGTGGGTGGATTCCAATTGTCCGGGACTGTGAAAAGAGGGAGCTTGGGATAGCTTTGCATGGCGTCTTCCAAGGTAATCTCTTCCACATATGCCATTGGAGGCGTTCATGGTTTCTTATGCCTTTGGAGGGATGCCATGGCTAACGCCTTCTCAAATTTATTCTGTCTCTGGTGGCGAGATTCGGCTGTGTACCAAGCGTCACCCCTACATGGCTTACCTTGTGCTCTGGGCATGGTGGAGACCCTGGAGATGACCAAGGTTCCTTGCAGGTGGAAGGCTCTACTCCAAAGCTTCAAAGGGTCCCCAAACTGCTGCTCTGGTGAAATGAACTCTGCACTCGACGCTGCGATGGGTGAATGTCGCTCCATTCCATCAAGACGAGTGATAAGGAGGAGGGAAATCATGACCGCCATAGCCATTAAGGCTTGCTACTGAGTGCGCTGGTGCATTGTACCGATCACTTGCATGAAGGGGCTCGTCGCTTGGATTTGGCTGTGCAGATTCATATTTGGTTAGTGACTGAGGGGATGGTCGCCAGTGGATGTATTAATGCTGCATCTCGGCGTTGTCCCGCGTGGCTCTAGTTTGCGACGTGGCACCCCATCTGGGGGATTTCCATATTCCTTGTTATGATTGAACCGATTTGTTATTTTCAAATGGATATGCAAGTAGTAGACTTCTTATTAATTGCTATTTATGATTGATTTTTATTAGTTTTATAAATTCGATACATAATGCAAAGTAGCATCTAAATTAATGTATTTCTTAAAAAGATTGATCTTCTTGTGGTTTCTTGCAAATGAATATATAATTTTATCATTTAAATTCCTGATATATATTCTTAGAAGATATTCCTTAATATGAAGATGCATAGTTGAGCTACATGAGACTAAGATTTTACTTATGCTCTTTGGGTTATTATTCTTTATGTAAAAGCCTCTTACTCATTTACACTCAATGTTGCTTGAAGATTCATTATGTAGAGTAGATTATTATTTGCACTATGATGAATTGATGGTTAAGTATGTTGATAATTATAGTTTTGAATAGTGGCATATGATTGAATTATTGGGAA
The DNA here is from genome assembly GCA_009831015.1 of Picea engelmannii. Lineage (NCBI taxonomy): Eukaryota > Viridiplantae > Streptophyta > Pinopsida > Pinales > Pinaceae > Picea > Picea engelmannii. The sequence goes on along the minus strand of ML784463.1, from coordinate 5,534 downwards.
TTATATACTTCCTTGTTGCTCGGAACAGTCAGCAGTCCTAAGACCTTAAGTGGTCGAAATCAATTGAATGAATCCTGGACTTGAGTTTTGTTTATGTGTCTTGGAGGTCATAACCATGTAGGATAGGTTGGGTGGGTAGATTCCTTATGTTACTTTATAAGATACAATTGATTTAATAATAGTGATGTTTCTTTTAGTTGATTGTGATGAAATTCATTGTGTAGTTATTAATACATGTTATGACACATTTTCACTTGTACTAACATTTGTTCAAAAAAAAAAAATATTTACCTCTTTTGTACATCACTAATTGTTGAAGTAGTGGAGGCGTCATTACAAAATACACAACAAGAATAAAGTTTTCTTTCCATTGACAATTTTCTTCAATTACACAAATTTGTCTACCAATTACACAACAAGACAAAATTTTGTTTTCCAACGACACTAAAAAACAAAAAACGCATTTGTTGTTGTTGTTTCTGTGTGCATATGTTGATATAGTGTCGCGTTTTTTGGAGAGAAAGAGGATGATAATTATTCTTTCCTCATATCCTTTTCCAATGCACGTATTCTTGGAATTCATGTGCCTTGAAGTGAGCATGCATTCTAGGAATGCATGCATGCTCTCAGAATGTTTACATGCTCTTTTTGGATAGGGATATGAGGCAGGAACAATTCATGACCTCATTTATTTATGCTCACAAGATCACATACACGCTCCTTTTGGATAAGGATATGAGGTAGGAAAAATTCCTAATATCATTTATTTATGCTCACAAGAGCACATGCGTGCTCTTAATGCAACATATAGACCATTTATTGTATAGCCCCTATAAATTTATGAATAGAGGTATAAAGGGGCTTGGGGAAAAATAGGACCTAGGGGCTTAGGATTGAAAGTTATTTAAGGAATAAGGCAGTGGTTAGATTACTAGGACAGAGGTGTAGGGGTTTTAGGGCCCACAATAAGAGGTATGGACATATGGCACTAGATGGTAAGGTTGTTGAATCTATATTCATCAAACCATACTCTATCCCTGGGATCCATCTTTCTCTTACCCTTGAGAAAGTGGGCATGGTGTTGACCACCAATCTTTCCTTCTTCAAGCAGTCTATTTTGATGAGTAATCAAAATACCACAAAAATATTCAAAGGTGTAATCCTTACCATGTTCCTTGCACACTTTTCAATTGGTGAGGAAATTTGGAATGAACACGTCGAATGGTGTTCTCAAATTCATCAGGACCAACTTGATGAGTTGTCCATCCTTATTTTGATAGTTCTTTCCAAATTATACCAATTTCAACTAGATTTATTTCACATGCACCAAATAGTCCTCCATTCTGTCAAAATAATGAGGATCGAGAGAGATAAAAATTTTCTCAAACTACATGACATGGATTTCATTGACTTGGTCAAAAAATGACTTCAAATTCTTCCATACTTGATGAGGGAACTCGATTCCATTGAGGTGAAATTGAATCTTCCATGAGATGTCTGTTGTGATGACCCCCTCAACCTCATCCTTCTTGACATCAACAAAAAACTTTACCTATTTTTCTGTTGGATATAGAATCACAACCTTTGTATACTGCCACAATCCTTTTCTTTTTAGTAGGGTTTCCATGTATGGTGCCCATACTGCATAATTTGATCCATTCATAACAACAAGATCAATCTTTGAATTCATATTTGATATCTAGACAAAAACCGATCTATTTCAATAAGTTCCAATCAACAAACCTGTTAGCCTCTTTCTCATATACAATCATTAAGTCTAAGTATACCACCTTTAATATTTTACATACTAGGATATAGTTGTTATCCTAAGTGTGTTTATATATTCCTATACTTCCTCATTTGACCTTATCTCCTGATGAGGTGTCGATGTGAGAACAATTGAGGTGGTTTCATTATTTTATTATATATTTGTATCATTATGATGAATATTATGTAGAGAATTAAGGCTTGAGGCCTTTTCCGCCAATCTTCTTGTCTTAATATTCTTGTGCTTAATTTCTTCAATTGGTGTCAGAGCCTTCTATAGTTCTTAGGGCCTGGTAATTCCATGATATTTTTTTTTCATGGAAAATTTAATTTCAGAACAATGGTGATTCAAATGGTGAAGAGGAGATTCTAATTTCCAAACTATCTTCATGCAGTAGATCTAATTTGCAGCGGATCATTGTTACTGGTTAATTGTTGGAGGATATCTCTTTTGGTACAACTGTTCGCTGACTGGTATGACCAGATCACATCTCTAATTCACTGGCATTTCTCTTAGCCTCTGGCTGAGCGATCTTTCTGACATTCTCCAGTTTCATCTCGAGGTTGCTGTGAATTGACATATTTCGGATCGAGCAAGACGTTGGTTGACTTGTTGGTTTGTCCTTGGTTATATATTGTGGATCGATCTATGGAGAAAGGTCTGTAGTGTTACCAAATTTTCACGCAGCTTTGGCTTATTAACAAATCCGGACTTGTCAGGGCATGTGGAAGGGCGAGATAACAATCCTGAGAAGAACCTGATCTATGGGAGTTCCTTTGGGGTTGTTGATTTGAAGAGAAGGAGGGGCTTGGCTTCATGTTTGAGAGAAGAGGGCATTGACTGCTTGAACTCGAGAAAATGGGGTTGTTGCTGCCGAAACTCTAATTGATCCGCATTGTGGGCGGTTCAAATATTTGATCTGGCTTAGCTTCTCTGGTTCAGAAATGGTGGACTCTGACCTCTAAAGTGGTACCCTGAGGTCTGGAATTCAAATCTCGTTGATGGGGAATGTGAAGGTTTCAGCTGGAGTTTCATTGATTCTGAAAACTGGAATAGCTATGGCATTGAGCAAGTGGTTAATTATTATTCTAAGGTGTTGGAGCTCGTCCCTTCATTAGGTGTACACCAGTCAATGCTAAGGTGCCAATCAGCCATTTAAGACTATACCTCTTTCTGATACATGGTTTCCATTGATAGATCTAATCATTTAATGCTCCTAGATATGTGAAGCTAGTCTCATTATTGCTATTTTGCATTGAATATACAATAAATTCCATGTGGAAATCTGTTTTTTATGAAGGACATGCATGATGCAGAAGGATTTCGATGTATGATCACATCATTTAGAAAATTGTAGGACATGAACTCTTCTTGCACCCCAAGGAAGTAGAACACCTTCAAAAGACGTCGATGGAGGATGTGGGTAACAAGGCTTCCCAGCAGGCTGGGGAAAGCAAATGGTTTCTGAGATCATTTGTTAATTTTGTGAAGGGAGTTGCGACTGGTAACAAGACAACCGATCAATCTCATGAATAGCTGCAAGCGGGGCTGGGGGACATCATATTTCGAAAGCTTTTCAGGATTTCTACGTGGTTTTTTCTTTTCACTGTTGTCATAGCATAGCATAGCAGTGGCGTGGTTATGAAAAGATGTTATAGATTACAGTCTTTGGCGGTACATAATCGCATAGATCTCCCATGATTTCCAGATCTCCAGTAGGCAACACATGATTTTTAACAAGTAATCAATTAAGCTATTCTTGTTTTTCGCACCAATTTGGCAGTGATCCAATCCAACGATCATGTTAGCCAATGAAATCTAGTGATCCATATCCACTTTGCAACATTTTTGCAGCTTGCCCAAGATATTATGCGCTAAAATCTCCACACTCCTCCAATGATTGTGTGCATCAGTGTGTACTTTTTAAAATATTATATGCCAAAACTTAAATCAAACTTTTATTGGCATTGAGAATTATAAGGAAAAGACAAAGTGTTAAAAAAAATTTAAATGTACATTTAAAGGGGGCAACTAGAAGATCATTTTATCAAGAATAATAAAAGTTCAATTTTTGTGGTGTTGAAGTGTCCTAGATCCGCCTGAAATTGAATAAGGGGATCTTAGATACACTTTGTGTTGTGTGAGATGGATTATTCTTAATGTTGCTCTTTTGTGTCTAGTTTTGGCACTTAAAACATAATTGTATAAAGCAATCATACACACACTCAAGTACAAGGCAATTTAATGCAATTTGAGCACATGTGAGCATTACGAGTGAAGCACATACATTGAAGAACAATCAAAGCTCTCAATTAAGAAGCAACGAAGATATCAAATTGGTACTCACATCAACATTGGACACATCAAGTTCATAATCAAGGACTCAAAGCGTCATCAATTTGAAGATCAATTTAACTTTAAAATCAACATTCATTGTAAACTTGCAATAGTTTTCTTTGTAAGTGTGAAATCAAAATCAAGTTGAATTGCAGTGTAATTTTCAGGTGCATTCTCGGCTGAGCCTGACACCAAACAGTCATTATAATTTTGATTTTTAATTAACAAGGTTGAGTAGTTTAACTAAAATCATTGTAAACATCACAAGTTTGGGTGCATTTTCGGTGGTAACCGACATCCTCAACTTGTTGAAGATTTCAAGCGAGCCAGTTCGAGTGAAGCAATTTCAAGAGAGCATGAAAGTTTAAAGAAGAGTTCAAGCGAGCGATTTCAAGCAAGCATGAGTGAAAGAATAATGGGTAAAGGAGGAAAGCGTTTACAGAACGCCTCTCAAGAAATCAAAGAGTTGCAAGAGTACAACCATGACTTACAAGATCAAATTGATATGAAAGATAAATTGATCAAAACACTTGAGATGAAGTTAATTCAAAACCAAAACATACTTGATCACATGGTTGATACAATGTAGTCAATAAATGATCTTCAAGATGAAATTGAAATGAAGAATCAATTGATTGATGCACTTCAGATAAAGTTAAGTGAAAAGCAAAATCAAATTGATGACATGATTGATGCAACATCTGAAGAAACTCAAAAAGTTGATGCAAGTTGTGACACATGGGATCTAATAGAGAAGTTTGATGCAAGTTTTGACATAGAGGATCTAATAGAGAAAATTGATGCAACATGTGCTACAGAGGAGCTTATCCAAATGGTTGATACAGAATGTGATACAAACGGGTTTATACAAAAGGTTGATGCATTTTGTGACACACAAGACCTTATCCAATTAGTTGATATAAAAGAAACATAAGATATGGAATCTTTCAAAGATGAATTCCAAAAAGAAGCATAGAATAATAGCAGTGACAACAACAAATGTGAAGAAATAAAAGAATACAGTCAAAATCATCTTTCCAAGAAATTTGTTAGACCTTGGGAAGAATTACACTTCAATCGGAATCATCATGGCTTAGGATATGAAAATCAAAATAGTTTTCATATTCCAAATTACTCCAAACCCAATTTTGTTTGTGAGTGATGGATTTCTTCAATAAAAATCAATAGTAAATGTCGCAAATCATAATGATAAGTGCCAACATTGTAATCGAGTTGGTCACATGGAGGATCAGTGTTTTGATCTCCATCCTTGTCAGAATTGTGGCAAGTCAAATCATGCATCAGATAAATGTTCCAAGAGGAACAAACTTGCAAGACTGAAGATTCACTATGAGTGGATTGATCCTTGGCAATGGTCATTAACTGCCAAGCAATTATATAAGTCTTACCGATAAATACAATCTCGAGT